>CACRXP010001149.1:68985-112464 GCA_902702965.1 Spirometra erinaceieuropaei | reverse complement strand
AAACATGCACACGGAGTCAATGCGGAATCGAGGAGATTGGAGGCAAAATCAGGCACATGGGCCAACAAAACACAACATACCGTCTATGAATGCCACACATGCCTGACCTGCGCTCAATGAACCAGGTTTTCGTGCAACGAAGGGGGCCCCTCGATCCAAAGCGACTGGGGGCACCATAGAAACCCCATTGAAAAAGAGATGTTGAAGCCAGATTTACTCCCCTCTCAAGAGAGCCAAATTATTTTGTCTGTTGGCTATCGTCTAAGACATCGATCATAGCTTACTGACTGCTTACCTAAATGAGACCTTGGATATTTTTAAGGGTTGTTCTAAACTCCTCTCGGACCTTTCATTAGAATCTCGGGCACAATACCTTTTCTACAGACACAACTTCTGAAAAGCAAACAACAAACAATGCCAACTGCCTACTAGAACACGAGAAATAAATCGGTCGCTTCAGTCGTGTAGGCCGTTTTTGACAATTGCACAACCAGGCATAGTACAAAGGGCTAAAAGGAGAGACGCTCACTACATCTGATATGACAAATCAAGAAACTAAGTAGATAATTGGACGTTTGAAAGAGTCCTTCTGTAGGTGTATTTTAACAGCACCGCAAATGCATAAGAAGCATCATCATATTTTGCAGCATTTCATTATTTATCTTCAAGGACATTCCCTCAGTCGACCAAATGTGAATGTGCTATGAAATACCGCTTCAGGAATATGCTCAAAATATGTGCTAAATGGACTCTAGTAGTGATCGCATGTATGGGGAACTCTCATCATTGATGACCGGACGGTTCGCAGCCACATTAGACAACGCGCCAACGGCCAGCTGTAAAGGAGATCACGAAAAATAGGAGGGTATTTCTTTTATCACTTTTGTGGGTTTTGAATAAGTAAGTTAAAGTAAAAAAGTAGAGAAAAGTTTTTAATTAGTAAATGAAAGCGTATTAATGCTGATATTCATCGGATGTTTCGGAAGGTGGTATTAACAACAGGGTTTCTACTGACCGCTAATGATGGAGGTATTCCAGATTCTTTTGGCTAAGGTGGTTCCATACTAACAGCACAGGTACTAGTAAAAAGCCCATACACGCGTGTTTTGTCAATATTCTGCCGCTGCATGACACAGCTGCGAGGGGTTGGGCCCGTCAGTGGGTTCCCCTGCATTCCCTGTTTGCATTCCGGTAGATACTCCAATTTAGAAATTGTTGCTTTTAATTTCCTTAAAAATCAAATGCGACCTTGTAGTAGATCAGTATATTTAAAGCCTATAGGCACAGACTGAATCATAAGAACTTCGATCTGTGCCTATTGACCTTAAATATACAGATCTACCCCAAGTTCGCAGTTCATGTCGATGGGAAGTAAAAAGTAACAATACTAAATCCTGTCTGCTGTAAAATATAAGTAGGTGCTGTTTTGCCGAAAAACTAAAAGTATAACTAATCCGAATATTAGACATTACATGGTTAACAGTTCCACACTTAATCATCCTTATTCACCTACATCCGATAGGAAGACAAAGTCCGGATGTCCGGCGGCGACAAAAAAATAAAATAAAAAAATATGGATAATCTATCTGCGCGCGCCACACCCGATATGGCCCGCACACGATAGGCCAGGTGTTCGAAGGAACAAGGAGGGCACTTAGGCTCCCTTTTATTTTGAGCGTCGTAAAGGCCACCGTTAGAAGCGTTCTTGCAGCCCGACGGGTAGTACATTTAGCAAGCATAAGCCAACTAGTTTAACAATTAGTAGTGGTTAAGTACGGCCGAATGGCGACAGCTAACGTGCCGAAAACGGTCATTCTAGTCTCCTTTGTCAAAAATGCCATTCGGTCTGTGAAACGGGAATTTTTTTCACAGTATATATTCTGCCATTAAGTCCATTTCAACATAAAACGCATTAGTAAGAGTGCTTTTGTTAGAAATGCGATCTATTTTCGGCTCACAATACGACCATACGTCCTCATTTATGATGACCGACAGGACCGTAACTGAATCAGATAAAGCAACAACAGCGAGTAGTAAATGAGGGTATTTGTTTTATATCTGGGAAGGAGGTATAAAAAAAATTTGGGCTAAAGTAATTCCATACCAGCGGCACAGGTGCTAGTCAAAAGTCCATAGCGGTTGGGCTAATAAATTGGTGCCCCGAAATCCCCTGTCTGCTTTCTGTTTGATGCTCCAATTTAGAAAATGTTGCTTTCTAAACTCCTTAGAAAACAACTGAGAAAGTTGAGTAGATCAGAATATTTAAAGTCTACAGACACAGACCGAATCATAAGAACTTCGTGTTTTTAAACATTTCCGTTTCGTATTGCCCGCTAACTTATGTGCATGCAGACGTTCGTTTGCAATGAACCTCCATGGATAATCGGTTTTCTCGGAAGTTGATAATGGTCACGTCACGACATACGACACGCACAAAGGACTGTTGTGCAAGAACGTGCGACCGGTACCTGTAAGAAATGTTTTGGTGCAATTTTATGGTACACAAATTCAGTGTGATATGTTCAGTGGGTTGTTAGGAGGCCTAACTGACATACAGTCAGTGACCAATCTCATTAAATGTTAAACATATTTATGACGCGTATTTTGAAATAGTATGAGTTAGGTGAGGCCATAACACTGGTTACCATGGAATATCATTTCAGGATATTTCAGTTGCGCCAGGTTGCCGGCATTTGAATGAGCATCTTTTAGACTATACGCAAATAAAAAACTTACTGTGTAAGTAGTATGACGTTTTTCCTTAGACGTTCTATTCTGTATTAATACAAGCGTGTTCTACAGAAAAAATGCACATGAATTTTCATTACTGCACATATTTGACAAAACGTCCGTTTTCAAACATTTTACTTGGGGATAAGTTTTACGTTAGATTTTAAACAAGTTTTTCAATTCCCAAATAATTTCCAGTCCAACCTGCATTGCTTGTGAGTTTAGAGGTTTTTCTCTGCGGGTTTTAAATGAATTACACTTCGGTTTTTAAAAACTTTACGTGCCAACGTCCTGGATGTTATTTTAGCAAGAATACTTCCAGGATGGAAATGCTGTTGCCGCCAACATTCTGAATTCCTTCAAATTTAATCTAGCCAATGTGAATGCAGATGCCGATGTTAATCTCATTTTCAGTGAGTTAGCAACGCGCAGAATCTTACATTTTGCAGGAATTATTTATGAATGGCACCCACAACACCTTCATCAAGCAGCGTGGAGCCCTCAGGCCATCGCTCAGCACACCATGGAAGCTGCACACATTACGCTTACTCGACGATTTCGCGACTGAGGCACTGTGCAAATCATTATCAGTTACATGCATTGTGTGAGATGAGACATATGCGACAGTCTGGTCCGACTTATACGTCTTTTCACGCCCTTGTCTCAATATCCCTCTCGATCGTAATTTGCTTTTAACATATTTTTACGATACGGAGACTCTTCAGTTAAATCCTTCCTTTGGATTTAGGATTCCAATGTGAACTAACTCTCGGCTTCCCATACAACGATTCTAAGAATTCCCAGAATTACGTATTACACAAGCGGCTTGAAATGTTTCCGTCAGTCAATATGGATAGGACTTGAATGGGAAGATTTACCTAAGTTTTTGAAATGTGGGATGGAAGGCAAAAAAGGCCTTGAGTCGTTTCATTCGGCACAGGTTCCAAGCGGCCTTGTTGAACGTCAGTTTTCAAACTTTTTTTACTTAGGTGTAGGATTGAGTTTGATTTTAAACCAGTTCTTCAATTCCCAAATAATTTCTTGCCTGAACTGCCATCGCACTTGTGTCAAGGGCTTTCATTCTGTGGGTTTTTTAAGCATTTGGTTTTTAAGCATTTTACTTGCCAGCGTCCTGGGCTTTATTTTAACAAAAATACATCCACGATGGAAACGCTGTTGCCACTAGCTTTCTGGATTCCCAAAAATTTAATCCAGCCAATGTAAATTCAATCACGCAGGTTTTTAAAATGTGGGACGGGAAGCAATAAGCGCCACGGGTTATTTCATACTGTACGATTTCCAAGCAAACGATAAGTCAGATAGGACGTTAAATAACAGTTATCAGGTTGCGGCTACTTCGACCATAAGGCATGCCATTTTGTTATGTTGCATGCAGGGAGGCATTTGCGGTCAAATCACATGTACGATATTATGATATTAAACTTTGAATTTTGATGCTATGTAGCATATTGCGTATACGCACAAACAAAAGTGCACTGTTTGCGGAACTTAACGACGGTAAGCGGTCTAATAGATTTTTACTCCAGCAAAGAATTGAGCGCAAAATTCAGCTATCGCTATGACATCCACGATGATTTGATAGAACTTCGTTTTTTATTAAAATGGTGCTGATAGAAATACCACCAACGGACGACATTTTTATGAAGAGACAATGAAGGATCATGCAGCTGTTGTCACCAAGATATCAGATACCGAACATAAGACTGTCAAGACTTCAACTACCATGAATTTGCTCTTCTACTATGAGAGGCATTGGAGAATTCAATTGAATTGAATCAATTGCTCCAGTTGTGTAGGACGGTTTAAGTGGTTGCACAACCATGCACAATACAAAGTGTTAAAACAAGAGACGGTCACAGCGTCCGATAAGAGAGATCAGGAAACCAAGTAGATAATTGGACGTTTGAAGGAGTCCTTCCACAGAAGTACTTCGACAGAACCGCAAACGCCTAGGGAGAATCATCATATTTTGCAGACTT
This sequence comes from Spirometra erinaceieuropaei, assembly GCA_902702965.1. Lineage (NCBI taxonomy): Eukaryota > Metazoa > Platyhelminthes > Cestoda > Diphyllobothriidea > Diphyllobothriidae > Spirometra > Spirometra erinaceieuropaei. The sequence continues at coordinate 107,734 of CACRXP010001149.1, read as the reverse complement.
TTATTATTTATCTTCAAGGACATTCCCTCAATCGACCGAAGGCGGATGTGCTATGAAATAGCGCTTCAGGAATATGATCAAAATATGTGATAAATGGACTCTAGCAGTGATCGCATGTATGGGATACTCTCATCTATGATGACCGGACGGACCGTAGCTACATCAGATAACGCAGCTACGGCCAGTCGTAAATGAAGGTATTTGCTGACCTCTATGATGCAGGTATACAAAATAATTTAGGCTAAGGTGACTCCACGCTAGCGGCAAAGGCACCAGTCAACAGCCCAACGTCGGCATTCTGCTGCTGCTGCTGCTAACACAGCTGCGAGGGGTTGGGCTCGTCAGTTGGTCCCTCAGAATTCCCTGTCCGCATTCTTGTAGATGCTCTAATTTAGAAATTGTTGCTTTTTTATTTCCTAAAAAGCAACTGTGAACCTGGAGTAGATCAGTATATTTAAAGTCTACAAACAAACACCAAATCATAAGAATTTCGTGTTTTAAACATTTCAGATTCGTATAGCCCGCAAACACATGTGCATTTAGATGTTAGTTTGCGAAGAACATCCATGGATAACCGGTTTTCTAAGAACTTGATAATGATGACGTCCTATCACATGGAAATACATACGACAGTTGTGCAACAGGGTGCGATCGATAGATGCAAGAAATGTTTTAGTGTCATTTTATGGTACCCAAATTCAGTGTCATTTGTTCATTGGCGGCTTTAAGGCCTAACCGACATACTGTCAGTGAACCATCTAATTAAATGTAAAACAAAATTGCGACACGTGTTTTGAATTAGTATGAATTATTTAGGTGACACCATAACACTAGTCGCCATACATCCTAATCCCAGGATATGTCAGTCGCGCTATGTTGCCAGCCTTTGAATTAGCATCTATTCGACTATATAAGTAATATTGCGTTTTTCCATAGACATTCTATTCCGTATTAATACAAGTGTATTCTACTGAAAACATGCACATAAATTTTTATCAGTGCACTTATTTGACAAAACGTCAGTTTTCAAACATTTTTACTTAGCGGGTAAGTTTCGAATTTGAGTTTAAAAAATTTTTTCAATTCCTAAATAATTTCCAGCCCAACCTGCCATCGCATTTGGATTTAGAGCTTTCATTGAGTGGGTTTTAACTGCATTACACTGTGGCTTTTAAGCATTCTACTTGCCAACGTCCCGGGTTTTATTTTAGCAAGAATACTTCCAGGATGGGAACGCAGTCGCCATTAACCTTCAGGATTCTCACAAATTTAATCTAACGAAGGTGAATGCAGTAACCTAAGTTTTTGACATGTGGGATGGGAAGCAATAAACACGACGGGTTATTTCAAACTGCACAGGCTCCAAGCAAAGTTCCGCCGACTTCGATCATCAGGCATGCCATTTCGTTATGTTGCATGCAGGGAGGCATTTGTGGTGAAATCCTATGTACGAAATTATGATTTTAAACTTTGAATTTTGATGCTGTGCAGCATATTGCGTATACGCAAAAACAAATGTGCAGAGTTTGCCAAACGTGACGAGGATAAACGATCCGATATCTTTTTACCTCAGTTAGGAACTGAGGGCGAAATTCAGTTATCGCGATGACATCCACGATGATCTGATGAAACTCCGCTTTTTACTAAAGTGGCGCTGATGGGTATACTAACAGAAGACGGCTTTTTATGGAGAGACAATGAAGGATCATGCAGTTGGTGTATCTGTTAACGGTAATAAAACTGTTAATACTTCAAGTATCATGAATTTGATCTTTTACTATGCGAGGCCTTGGAGAATCCAACACTTTATCTCGTGTAAAGCCGGCTGCTGTCACTTGGCGGCATATTCTTTATGGCACACTTTACAAGTTGAAATTAACAATTACAGACTTATGTAGCTAAAAGTGCCCACAAACAACTGTTGGGAGACCCCAAAACGTCCCTTTGTTATACCAACTAAGGATCAGTCAGTTGTTTTTAAGTGTGCGCATTTCACATAGCATGACGAGGTAGGGAGTTCAAATATATTTCAGAAATGCCTTAAGCCATATTATTTTGGACAAATTCTCTATGTGGTCAGTGAAGCAGACCCTTTTAAAAGACGCCTTAAAAACAAAATTAAATTAAATTTCGACTTGTCTGCTATATGTCGACATACATGGTTTTGAATCTTAATGTATTACAGTGATTAAATATTGCGAATCGTTTATATGGTCGTCTATTAAATTACCATGTGCCCGCAGGTGGATATAACTGGACGCTCTTGCCAGTATTTTTGTCAAGTCTCCATGAGAACGACCTTTAGAAACTTAGTCTGGAATTCCAACGTGGTGGGGCGTAGCACGCAGTCATGTCGTGGACCTTAGAGTACAAGCCTCTTTTAAGGACACTTAAGACGGCCTGAGAGTTTCTAATTCACTAGGCTACCAAACATGGTGGTCGGTTTCTCAGCTTCAACCACAGATAATCAAGCTGCGTAAAGTAGTCGATTAATTCAAACGCCTGAATTTCACGAGGAGCGACTCCTTTATTCAGCAGTCATATTACTGAATAAAACTAGGCGTTAACGCATATGCTTTGAAGAATCGTATGGGAAGGTACCGCGTTTTTTTACCCACATGGGCCCTCTTTAAAAAATGTGTCAGTATACGTTGATAGGAACACTCAAAAATCTCGTGGCCCAGTGGTTAGGGCGTCGAACCCCTACCCAGCAGGTCGCAAGTTCGAGTTCCAAGATTTACGAACATCTGGGGTTTGGCTTACGATGGTTTCTAAACCAAGAAATGACTCTTTATGTCTACCTTGCCTTCGCCCAGTTATTAGAGATCACAGTTAAAATGAGATATCGAATCTCTTTACCAGTATTAAGGTAATCATTTTAGTAAATTAATAAATACAAGACTTGAAGTTAAGTTCCTAAGGCATGCATATATAGGCTTAAATCCGAAATGCCTAGTTGACTAATCGTTTTCTTGGAACCTGTGCGGAAGTAAACGACTCACAGCGTTTTATGCTTTCCATCCCACATTTCAAAAACTTAGGTAAATCTCACTTTTCAAGTCCTATCCATGTTGACTGAAGGAAACATTTCCAACCCGTTCTGTTATGCTTAAATCTGGGAATTCTTAGAGCTGTTCAGTCGGAAGTCGAGAGTTAGCTCACATTCGAAAGGAAAAATTAAACTGAAGAATATCCGTATCGCAAAAGTATATTAAAAGCAAATTACAATGAAGAGGGATATTGAGACAAGGGCGTGAAAAGACCTATAAGTCTGATCAGACTGTCCTTTATGTCTCATCTCACACAATGCGTGTAACTGATAATGATTTGCACAGTGCCTCAGTCGCGAAATCGTCGAGTAAACGCAATGTCTGCAGCTTCCATGGTGTGCTAAGAGAGGGCATTAGTGCTCCACGCTGCCTGATGAATGTATTGTGGGTGCCATTGAAAATAATTCCTGCAAAATGCAAGATTCTGTGCTTTGCTAAGTCACTGGAAATGAGGTAAACATCGGCAACTGCATTCACATTGGTAAGATTAAATTTTTGAGAATCCAGAATGTTAGTGGCAACAGCGTTTCCATCCTGGAAGTATTCTTGCTAAAATAAAACACGTATACGTGCTTTTGGCTTTTACCTGTACTGTTAGTGTGGAATCGCCTTAGCCTAAAGGATTTGGTATACCTTCATTATTAGCGGTCATTAGGTACCTTGTAATTACTACCACCTACTGAAGCATCCGACGGATATCAGCATTAGTACGGTTTTATTTACTGCTAAATTAACTTATTTAAAACCCACAAAAATGAGATACGAGATGTTTGCCTATTTTTCGTGATTTAATTCCCGGCTAGCCGTTGCCACGTTGTCTAATGTGGCTACGACCCGTCCGGTCATTATAGATGAGAGTTCCCCATACGTGCGATCACTACTAGAGTCACTTTAGTGCATCTTTTGAGCATATTTCTAAAGCGGTATTCACATTTGGTCGAGTGAGCGAATGTCCTTGAAGATAAATAATGAAAGGGTGCAAAATATGATGATGCTTCTCACGCATTTGCGGTCTTGTTGGAATACTTCTGCGGAAGGACTCTTTCAAATGTCCAATCATCTACTAAATTTCCTGATCTCTCTTATCAGATGCTGGGAGCGTCTCTCCTTTTAGCCCTTTGTACTGTGCCTGGTTGTTCAACCGCCAAAGACCTCCTACAAGACTGAGGTGACTGACTTTTTTCTCGTGTTTTAATATATAGTTGGCGTAATTTACTGTTGTTTTTATAAATGCGTTTGTGTTCATAGTTACGCTAAACTGGTTGATTTTTCTCCGTACATCCCTCGTAGCACATGCTGCCGTCATAACGGCTCGTCATAAGCGGAATTATCGGGGAGGAATACTACTGCTGGATTCTGTGGTGTAGGCAGCGTGGGTACCGCTCTCGCCTAGGTGACCCGGTAGAAACAACTGTAGCAGCAAACGTCTTCCCCTTGCTTCTTTTTGGAAAATAGAAATGGACTGAGTCAGGCACTATATGGAGGAGATTGGAGGGGGCAGAATGCTGGAATCGCAGTAGATGATCCTGTCCCCATAAGCAAGTGGCGAGACGTCATTTACTTTTGGCACTGCTTCCACAAGGTGAGTCAGGTACTACGCAATCATTCAGTGCTATTATTTATTTGTGACAAAATCAAACGCAGTCTGGTTAGGCCTAGGAAACGCAGGCACCTACTGACCGGGATGTTCTGGACCCCCATTCAGTCCCTTAGGTGAAAATGGCATGAAGAAGAGTATCAATGAGCTTACCGTTTGGCATAAGCTGAATTCAATAATTGGGAACGTAATGGTGCGTGCCAATTTAAAAAATTGAATATTAGGGATACTGTACTCGAGGAAGCAGTCCCCTATATTTGGCTCGAATGCAGTGACCATGCGAAAGTCCGTTCGACTATTGTACTCGTAAGATCTGTGCACAGAATACGTAGAACGCAGGCGAAGTCGATCCCCAACAATATCAGCCAGACGAATGCTCTCGTCGACACGTGGACAAAACTGTATACCTAGGGAATTGTATGCAAATAGAGGCTTGACAAGCGTTGCATTGCATTTCAGTGTGAAATAATCTAGCAGAGGCTTAACATTATGTTCGAAAGCATTGCAAACTAAGTCATTTATAAAGCTTATCGAAAACGACGTCAGGATCTGTGGTGTTTTTGGAAAAATTAGGGATTGCCGTTTGTTTACTTTTACTTTGGCAGTATTTAATTCAACAGTATCTATAGATTTCGCACTTTATAAGCATCAAAAAAGCTAAGCATCTGCGATTAGAAATCTTAAAACATTGCAATTATAAGTTACAGGCCATTACTTACGAGGTTCTAACTCTGTCTTCTCTATAAGGCGAGAAAATTATCTGACCAAAACATCGTAGTTGCTATAAGGTCTGGGCTTAACTAAAAATAGTGAACACACGATATTTTATATTTATGCGCAAATCAATGTCCTAAATCGTCCTTATATCGGAGGTCGTTGTCAACTTCCAGAATGATAAATGGCATGTAGCGTATGATGTGTTTGACTCAAACCTACTTGTTTCCTGTCGAGGGGTGCAGGCAAAGCTTTGGAGAAAATGCTGAAGAATACCAAGCAATACAAACAATACTTTGTAAGACATGCTCCTAACTGACGGGACACTGGATTTCCTAATGAAACTTAACATTTTTATATGAAGAGGACGATGGGAGAACATAAGACGTCAATGCTCACCCATAAGTTCATATTACAAACACACCAAACAGGGCCAACCAAGTTCATAGCTGTCACGCATAGCCTATTTGACAGTCACCTTTTTTCAAAATAAAAAAAGAAATTGACCTACTAGTTATCAGCGTTGGTGTTTGAATGCACCCTCCGTGGTACTCACTATAATAGACTTACAAAATAAAGAAAAGTGCGAAGCGCTTATACCATGGGGGGATTGTACTCTTACGTCAACTTCGCCAGCTACCATTCGTGGCCTTGGTTGAAAAATTCCTCTAGGCCATTTACATCCCATAAATGCGAAATTAAAATTATGTGCAGTTAATGTGCTGTCGCATGAAACGTCAACTGAAATTCTGAAATGAGTTGTCACATTTGAAAAGACAACCTTAGTAGGGTTAAAGTATTTATGATCATGCAGCAGAATCCTGCGTAATTTAAGCCACATCAGGATGCCGCTTTTGACGGATCTCCTTTCCGACAGTTGGCAAAAATTGCACTCTGTGAAAAATCAATTATTTATTAGCATGCACTCTTCCCATGGATTTTCGATCGCCTTAAAAATTTAAGTATATTTTTAAAAGGCAGGTTTAAAAACATTCTTCCTCCTTTTAATTTGTTATCGTATTATGTCTTATTTGCATTATGCACTTGAAAAGGAGTATCTTCTGATTTAAAAAAGATTGCTTCAGACAGCCAAAGGTTAAACCGCACGGTATCGCACCAGCACATTTAATAATGCATACTTGGACACTCTACGAAATGAATGTGCGATCATTCTTACATATCTAGCGTTTCGAAGTGGTATCTGTGGTTATAATATAGTGCACGTGATTCTTATGAATGGTCCAATAGGAGTTACGAACTACCCTTAAAACTATCCAAGCGGTGAGTACGCTATAATCGATATCTTAGACGATAGCCAACCGACAGAATACTTCGGCTTTCTTGACAGGAGAGTAAATCAGGCTTCAAAATCGCTTTTTAAATGTGGTTTTTATGATACTCCCATTTGCTTATGGATCGAGTGGCCCGCTTCTTTGCATTGTCTCTATGCTCATGTTTATGGGGAATGGGGCGGTGAGGTGGGCGCTTCGCAAGTCTACTATTACTGAAATTCCGGATGACGATGTCCATCCCCTTTACACTGAATTAATGGCTGCAGTGTCTTTTCGCCCCACGTACCCTGACTTCCGGCATCATTGGCGGACAACGTCTGTGCTGTCTTCCACAAAGTCTCAATCAAACCGTAGTATGACATACATTCTGTACACGTTCCAGCTCCATGCGCAAAATGTAATTTTGACTGAGTATCGTGGTGTTGGAGGCCTGAATGTCTGCTTGCATTCATGATAGAGTGCACTGTCTTTTGATCATCTATGTCACTACATCACGCTACATGCAAGTGAGCCCTGGAGGTCAAAGCGTATCTCACAAACGATTTGAAAATTAACAGCTATCGTCCTTATAATTTCATACAACATAGATTTCCATAAAACCGAAGCGCGGACGCCACAAACTCCCTTCTGGTTCTGCCAACAAAAAGTTGGTTAGTTCTTATAGTTGGCGCATCTAGCAATCGCATGACGGAGTAGGTAGCCGAAATATTTTCCGAAAATATCACAGGCCATATTATTACCAATAAATCATCGACGAGGTTTAGTCTTTGGCCCCCAACTGAGGGCTGCCATTTGGTTACCTTTCCAAAAACGTTTTGGTAAATACGAATACACTGACTTTACTAATTATCACGTGCTTGCATCCTCCTTACCATTTTAATCCAGCGAGTGACTGTGCCACGGCAGATGAATCCTTGCAAGACAGCCTCAGTTACTTCAGATATCATTTCACACGCATTTCCCAGTGCGTGCTTTAAGCTTTACTTGAGCTCTCTCTATCATCCTTATCCAGCTAGTGGCAAGTGGACTAGCTAGTGGAATTGTTGTGACGGTGCGGAAATCCATCGGTTCCACTCTGGTGGCCATGGCGAATTATCTCGCGGTCCCCACAGTGGCCTTCCTATTGTGATTTCGTCCTGCCTACCCTCTACATCCATCGAGTGGCTGTGTGGGGAGCGAGTATGTACACGCCACCTTCCCTCGTTTCCCTACACTCTCTTGCACTTCCTTATCCAGCGAGTGGTTTAGTTAGATATGGTACCTAAATGTTTTAGTAATTTAACCATGTGGTATCTCTCAGGTGGGACTGTAGAATCAAACCGCGCCAAATCGACTCTTTGGTCGGTATAGCGGACGCTTTTAAAAGATGGCTCAAGTGTCACGTTTGCATGCCAAAGTACAAGGTGTCTCAATCTATTATGTGTAGTTTTGAATACTAATGTATCGCAGGGATCAAATATTGTACACCGTTTATATGTTCATTTAATGAATTGGCTATATGCCTGCAAGTGGATATAACTGGACGCTCTTGTCAATGTTACGGTCGAGTTCCAATGAAAATAGTCCTTTACATTTATCGAGTGTCTGTATGGGGAGCGAGTATGTACACTCCATCTTCGCTCGTTTCCTCGCGGTGTGCTAACTTAAATGTGGGTCTGCAGAAGCAAACCTCGCCAAATCTTCTCTTTGGTCCGTATAGCGGAGCCTTTTAAAAGGTCCGTCAGGTGCAACCCAAGCCAAACGTCAATGTCACTGTCGTTCACAGAACCTCAATCTACTCTATGCAGCTTAACATTTTAATATATCGTAAATCAGTTAAATTGTCATCTATTGAATTACCATGTGCCTGCACGTGGATATAACCAGGCGCTCTTCTCAGTGTTCTCGTCGATTCTCCATGAAAACAGTCCTCCCAATTTCAATGTTTTGAAGGCCTTTAGGTCAATGTGGTAGAGCGTAGCATGCGGTCCTGTCGTGGACCTTAAAGCACAAACCTCTTTTAAGGACACTTAAGACGGTTTGACGGTTTCTAATTTACTAGGCTAGTGCACATAGTCCCCGGTTTCTGAACTTCAACCACAGATACTCATGTTGCGTAAATTAGTCGATTAACTTAAATTACTAACTTTTACAAGGAGCTAGTGTTTTACAAGCACTATATACATGCATTTAGCAGTCACATTACTGAATAAAAGTACGCATTAAAAGATAGGCCGTGAGGAAACTTGCGGTTGGTAACCTAACTTATGAAATGTCAATCAACATTCCGAAACGAGTCTTTGGTTCGAAAAGAGTAATTAAGTAGGGTTTTTAAACTGATCATCGTGTAGAATAATTCTATAATAATTCAGTTACCTCACGATGTCGGTTTTCGAACTCACTCCTTTCCGACTGCATGCAAAAACCACACTCTCTGTAAATGACTACTCATAAGGTATGCAGTTTTCTCATTAATTTTCGATGCCCTTGAAAATTTAATTATATTGCATGGAAAACCAACATAAAAATATTCATTCTTTTGCTCAATCAGTAGAAAATTGCGTATTTTTCCAATTGTATACTCAAAGGAAGGGTATATTTCGGTTTTGAAAAAGTTTCCGATTGTGAGATTTTTCGAAACCGTGTAATGGCCGCTCATAAAACGTCGTGTTTCTGCATTTACCAATGTGGCTTGCAAAGTTAACAATACGGCTTAAATCTACTGCTAAATTTTATGAACCTCACATGGTCTCCTCTTAACACTGTAGAAACATTTGTGGTTTTCCGTACGCAGAAAATATATAGATTGAAGTTTGTAAACCTTAATGAATCTTTTTGTAACCGAGATTCATTTCGGAGTTTCGGTTGACATGTCCACCTACCGTACGCAAAGAACTGCGCACTTTTGTTTGGTGGGGCTACTAGGAGTAGGCTAGACCTATCTTCCAAATATGTCTGTTTTCATTAGGGAGAACTCTCAACAATCTCTTGGCCATGCATTTTTAGGTACAAACCCAAAATTCCGGTGGAAAATCCAGTCGAAGAAATTAACTACCGCGGAATAACAACGGTGTACACATTCAAAAAACACGTGGTGTCATTTTTTTATATGCTAATGGTTTTAACGATTGCTATCGTGACTCCCAATTCCGCCAAGGTCGACGAGTTTTTTGTAGTTGGGTCAAAATATAAGAAATCATATTTGTTGAATGCGATTACTGCACAGAGCATTTCTGTAACTGTGCTGGAATATGGAACTCATCTTTTTATTATTTGGCTTCTGCTTGCTGAAAGTATCCCCACAACGTACCACATGTCTTTTTCGAATATTTAACGCGTGTAGCATTTGTGTTTATTTGAAATGGAATTTCAAAACGAAGACAAAATATAAACACGCATCTGTGAGATGGCTGAAACTCTCTTGTTGGTAAAATCCACATAGACATTAGGCGAATGGTGATGATAAGTCCAAGCCCACATTGTAAATAAATGCTGACAGCAGGCGCTTTTATGTCTAACCGAGCTAGCGAGAGTGTCCAACTTCGTGCCAGGTAACAGGGGAGGGGTTTAAGTCTAAATCGCTTTATATAGCAAAAGATGTCCTACTTGTTTGTCTGTAAGGCAGCAAGGTAGGATAAATTCTATTTAGGATGTCAGAAGAAAGTAGCAAAAGCCGTGAGAATGGTCAATCTCACGATTTTTGCGTAAGATGCTACAGTTCTGCGGGCAGAGTATTGACAGCACTTAAAAATATTTTTGCGAATTCGGAATTTATAACTAACGCTCTCTCAAATTACGCGGCATTGCATTTTACCCTCGACTGGCTGCCCCCTCCCACAACGGCCCACGTGGTAAAAGCGTTGAATCGCCACGGAGCCAGATTATGGCACGACACGCTTTTGCCACGCTGTCCAGAGTCCACGCACCACATAATGTCGACGATCTATATTACAGAAATCTTATCAGTTAATAGATGTTTTGAAAGATTTTGATTAACAATGACAAGGAAGAACTCGGCAACCTCGGTGAGATTGAGCCCCATAGCAGCATGCTTACGCCAACACTGTAGTCATCTGCGCCTTATATATCAAAAGACGTCCTACGTTTTTGTCTGTAAGGCACCAACGTAGGAGAACTTCTATTTAGGTCGTCGGAAGTAAGTAGAACAAACCGTAAGGATGGTCAATCTCACGAATTTTTGCGTGCGATACTATAGTTCTGCAGTCAGATGTTTTAACAGCACTGAAGAAAATATTTTTACAAAGACGGAATCTATTGTTAACTATTTCTCAATGTTGCGTGGTATTGCATTTTCACCTCGACTTGTTGGCCCCCACAACGGCGCACGTGGTAAAAGCGCTGAGCCGCCAAGGGGCCAGGTTATGGCGCGAAACGCCTTAAACACGCTGCACAAAACCCGCGCACCGCGTAGAGTTCCTTGTCAGTCAATGAGCTTAATGTCACCCCTGGTCATTCTCATTTTGTCTTTGTCCCGAATGCAGATGGATGGCACAGCTGAGAGTGCGGGGCTTTAGCCAAAGTTTTCTAACGATATAAACACATCTACATGAAATAACGGTCATAAACCCATCGACAGTTTTTCTAAGGTAATTCAGACAAGAAGAGTACTCATGCTTTCTGCCCTACGAAATCTTGAAATATTACTACTTAATTGGCCTAAGAAATTAAATCTGACAGATAGCTCGAACCGAGAGGAGCTATGGACCCCTCTCTCCCGGTTTAGTCAGGCCTCTGAAGTGAAACAAGAATTAGCGAGGATGGATCAGACACTTATTCAGAGCAACAATCTCTTAAATGAGAATGGCGTGAGAAAGATAGAAATAGGATTACCGTTTGGTATGGGCCGACTTCGATAATTGGAAACTTAATGTAACATGCCAGTCTAATTACTCGACCCTCAACGAATGTGAACTCGAGAAAGCAGTCGTGAATATTTGGTTTGGATAATGGAGCAATGTTAATGTCTGTTTCGCCATCGTAATTATACGATCTATGCACCGAATACGTGGAAATTAGGCGAAGTCGATCTCCCAGAACATCGGCAAGATGAACGCTCTCCTTGACCCGTGGGCACAATTGTTCACTTGGGATATTGTATAGGTAGAGGGTTTACAGGCGTAAATACAGAAATCTCGTATTTTAATGTGAAATAATTCAATGAACATTCGGTCGGGCCATTCGGGCCATATAGAAATCATGTAATTCTGTGCACCGATTAAAGATGCTATCGGTCACTATGGTACGTCGGTTTTGTGGGTTTTCGGTAGTCCAGATATTTTGGCGGTTGTCAGTTTAATTTTTCTTAAGGATTTCCCAATCCCACCTGGTAGTTGTGTCTTTCCTGCAAGATGTTTCAGTACTTTATCGGTGGATGAAATCTGCTCTTTTGTGGAATCCGCAGTGAGAGGCATATAAGATGATCTACCTTCTAACAATGATAGCATCTTGTTAGAGTAGTCTGCTTTGTTTAGAATTGCAGTCAAGCCTTCCTTGTCCGAAGGAAGATTGACAATGATTGTGTCAGTATTCAGGGTCTTCACTGCCTTCATTTCATCACGTGACAAAACTGAAAAATGGGTCGGTTATTTAGGGTTTGTACAGTGCTATACCGAATGGTAAAAGGCTCATCATCTGTTCGATTTTCTGAAGATATAATGGTCTTGAGCTTTGCAAGGAAGTCTAGGCAGTTTGAATGAAAAACAGCCCCTCCAAAGTCATTCCTGCCTTCAGGTATGGATATCAGTCCAATGTTAGCAACTATCGGGGCGTGCAAAAAAACGCCGTCTCTAGCAAAGCTTCTTAAAAGAATTATTTTCAATGAAATTCTTGACTTCTGTCTAGCTAATCGGCTTCTGAGCTCTAGTCAGCATGGATTTTTACCTGAACGATCCTGCGAAACATGCCTTTTGGCTTTTCTTAAGCTAATCATCTCTCTTCGTAATGACCGGCAGTCAGCGGTGGTTATTTACTTTGATCTTAGCAAAGCCTTTGACAAGGTGCCCCATAGACGACTTTTAGTAAAATTGGAAGCGCCGGGCATCCGGTCGCCTCTACTCGACTTCATCAGGTCCTATCTGTCCAACCGATATCAGAAAGTCATGGTCGGTAATAACTAGTCTCCACCTCACTCGATCACGAGTGGCGTACTTCAAGACACGGTTCTGGGTCCGCTACTCTTCCTTCTGTACATCAATGATATTTCGACTGAACTCGGAAATTCACAAACTTTTACTTATGACGATGACCTCAAGTGTGTTTACTCATAGTCTAAGGAGACCGCAAACGTTTGTGTTGAAAAAATTAATGACAATTTACCACGCTTAAGCAGATGGGGTTCAACACGGTAGATGAAGTTTTCATCATCCAAGTGCGGTTTCATGTCTTTTGGTGCTGCCAACTTCCACGTTCCATAATTTTTCAGAATAACCTATTCTCAGAACGCTTTCCATAAAGGACCTAGGTAAAAGTGATACAAATGAATTTGCTTTATCACCTCATGGAGATATAATCTCTGCTAAAGCCGCGCAGATATGTGGATTCATATCGCATAATATTTTCCTACCGGAATTGCGGCTAAGACCTTATCAAACACTTGTTATCCCAGTCCTCGAATACTAATGTTCTTTCTTTGGTTAACTGAGCACCTGTGACCGTAATTAGATCAAAAGTGTTCCGAGGGTTCTCATCCGGAAACTGTTCACTCAAGTCGCACCCAGTACTTCTTATACTCAGAGATGTCAGCTGGCAAACATTAAGGTTTTGTGGGTTAGAGGATTCGAAGCTGGCCTTAGCTTCCTTTTCGCATCAACTCTAGCTCCAAACTTCCGCTCATTGACACTCTCACTCCAAGAGATCGGTCTTATGCAACGCGTAACTCCTGCATGGGGATTTTTCCGCCTCTTTGTACTACATCTAAGCGCTCCCTCTCCTTTTCTACCAAATATGCCTTCCTTTAGAATGATCGTCCGACAGATATCAGCTAATCGGTAAAGTTATCGGCATTCAGATCGGATCTACGTAAACACCTTAAAGGTAATGTTGACTGTCTCATTCCCGAGCATTTACATTGTTCACTTTGAAAATCGTCCTCCGGGGGATTTAATGGTAAATAAAGTAGAAACCTTTATTGATACCTTTACAACTTCCTGTTTTGAATTGGTTATTTAGTCCACTACTATCACTCCTTCCCCATAGCGAAGACTTTCGCGGTTCTTGATATCACCTCCTCTTCTCGACCTCAAATGGCCTGTCGACGTTCACTGCGAAACCCTCAGTATTCGCCGTCTACTAGTAGTTTGCTCGTTCCTCCCTTGCCCACTCCTTGACTGGGCTCGAAGCAGACTGTGACCGATCGCGTCTGGGTTCCTCTCGTCTCGCCACTTTGACGCGAAAAGTCTCATCCGACGGATCACTTCTGCCCTAACGATGTACGTTTTCAATCACTTATGCAATACCAATGCAGGCCAGTCCTGTCCGATCCGCGTAGGTATCCCTCAAGGTTGACATTTATTTCTGACCTGACGATGCCCGATTATAATCCGTTATACACCGACTAATGCAGGTCAGTTCTGCCCGCAATTTCGTTATATGACCATCGACATTTTTCTCCTGTAAAGTAAATCCAATTATTTTTTAAATTTTTGTGTGGAGTTTTTTTCACTGCTCGCTCATCATTTTTCTTAACGCACTACTAATTCAGAAACTTCGAATTGCATTTCGTACGGATTTTGCCTGCCTTGTCAAAAATTTATATAAAAATGGATTTTCACTTGCTTTGATGGGACGCCGATGGTTGTTTAATGAAAATTATTTATTTATTTATCGTGTTCCGCGCAAGTTGCTAACAGAAGAAGTCCATTGTGACTACATCGGCCAATTAGACACGGGCGATGTTGTGTACCAACAGGTTTCTTGCAATTGTCGATAATTTTCTCCAGACAAACCGCCAGCAATGATCAAAGCGAATTGATGGCCCTAACAGAACGCCTCTTTAAACTACTGTGTGAAAGGGGGGAAGGGAAAGCAGCCGACTGCGGATACAGTCTATGAACACAAAGTCGACTACGACATGAAGTCTCCCTTCTCATTTGTGGTAGGGTCCAGCTTTGTTCACTTATTCATGTTGCGAGAACAGCCCTTGCTGATGGCAGCTGCTTCCGCACTCTCTCCGTCAACTTATCGAACGGTGAAAACTGTCATTCATTTTAGCCGATTTGACATTTCGTCATGTGAGGCATAACACGGAGTCCATGCTTTCAGAATGATCAAGCTTTTCTAGGTGTAATGTATCGTCAACAAAAGGTTGTGATATTAAGGGTCAGAATAAGGTGTATTATTAGGAAAAAGTATACTGTAGCATAGAAACGACCAAGGCTCAGCAAGCGCTGGCAACAGGAGTTATTTCCAGCAGAATATTCGCTCATTTTTTGTTTTTATCCCTGTGAAAAGTACCGTATACTCCTTGGATCTGTCCGCCTGCGGTCCGTTAGCGAAAAGGCAAAGTCGAATTTTGCCGGATTGTTGACACGTCAGAATCAAACCTAGCGCTGTAGAAGCAATTGGTTTCCGGACGGCGTTCTGGAAACTGATTGCAGATTGCCATAGCATCCTTCGCTAAAAGGACGTGACGTGTAGCAACGCCTTAGTAGACGATCACATAAAAAACACGGCTAAACAAACAGCCGGGAAATTGAACACTGCAAACACGTCATGTGACATAGTTGGGAAAGAGAGGAGGACAGACTTGAGTGCGCTACGTGATGGTACAGTTGTAGAAGAGTTATGATTGTACAGTTTAGGACAAGCTACGTGGAGAAATTGGGCTTTAAGGGGGGATGGAGGAGCAAAAAATAAGATACGACAGGGGTCATTCGGAGCAGTGTCCGAAACAGCATCTTTGTGGCGATCTACACTCATGATGCCATTTCGAATGCCGTTGTGAGTGCAGAACGTCTTCCCTATTTGAGAAACAACACGATAATGGCCGTCGCAAGCTAGTCTTAGAGGTTGGCGTATTTGACTACGTCGAAGAAGACTGCAACATGTTCATTTTGATTATACTGACTGTCCATAGTCGATGCGCACGAAGTAACCGAACCCTGTCTAAGCCGGTTTTCTGCTTGTCGATATATGATAGTACATGAGAAGTGACAAAGCAACAGGCATTCAATTCAGTCATCAATTCGATTTCCGTGTGCAATACATTTACTTACATAAACATTGTAGTATTGTTTGCAAATATCATCTGAATTTGCAGTTTGTACTAGTTTTCATGTTTAATTCTACTCGGCTAAAAGATTGCTCCAGGTACGTCTGCCTAGTGATGGGCTTAGCCGATTTTCATCTGGCATTCGTTTAACTGATACAGATGGTTAAGGCCTCAACTTAAACGGTAAGGCAGCCATTCAGTTTCGATATTTTTCCGAAATAAAATCATGAGACGCAGATGATTGATTACCACCAGTTGCCTGTATAACGAAACGCTCACAAAGTCTCAGAATATAATAGTGGACTCGTCTATACTAAAGCAATCCAACTGCTTAAATGTGTCAGTCATTCGAAACAGAAAAGGAACGGCTGCATCAAAGGGAGTGAGCATATTAATTGAATGATGCATAGACTGTATAGTAACCAGTAATCGTCTGTTTCCATAATACACTAATACCTCGCAATATGTACCTCACATATAATGTGGTACTCCCGAGAGGCGATCGCAAGGTTCTGTAGCCATTTGGGTGAACGTCACTTCGCACTTCCTTTAAACGACTTTTGAATCTGGTCAGAAAAGCTATGGTATTCCTACTATCCAATGCCGTCGATGTGTCACTACGCGTTCATTCGGTATGTTTGAAAGTAAATCTTATGAAGTGTGCAGACAAGCAAAGGCAAATAAACCATAGAATTTCCGCTGGAATGCAAAATATGCATTTTAATCAGTCAGTTATTTAAGGGAATTTCATCAAAATTTGGCACCGCAGACTGTCACCAGAGTGCTCAAAGCACGGACAATGGCTGGAAGGTCGAATACGTATCATCCCATTTAATGCCCCAAAATGCCGTGGCCGGACTGGATTCAGCTTATCGAGAAGTTTTCGGGTTCTATGCCCACCGAGAAAAACTGAGAGCAGGCACAACGCTCACGGAGGTAGGAAACGAATTGGTTTGTTTTCTTTCGAAAACAATCGTGAAAAAGACAAGTCCGTTTTTATCCGCGTACAAGGTCCCATTTGCAAATAATTGGTCAACACCTTACAAAAACCCTCATCGCACTAAACGATTGTGCTTCGGGATGAGACAGATAATGTGATTCAACGATCTGACAACGTAATAGTCGTAATACAGTATATATAAGAGGGATAGGCAGATCCGATTCACAGAAATAGACTAAAACCGTGCATATGTGTAGACACATATAGGATAATTTTGATCACTTCCTCTCCAGTAAACATGTGGCAATCATATAAAATCTTTTCGAGTCATCTTTTAACTGCGTGAGCACATTCCGTCAGAACAACCGAATTAGGTAGATTGTTCTAATCTGTTATAACCCGATTCAGTTCAATTCAGTTTAGTTCAGCGAAAAATTGGTTGTTGAACAATTGAACTCCCTGTTTCTTACCACGCAGCGAATTATATCAAAAACTTGAAAATGAAAAAAATAAACAGCTACAGACGTTTTTTTCGAAAAAGAGTCAGACAAACGATTTGTTCCAACTGTTAGAAACATTGACAGTAGTCAGTTTATGCATAATCGGTGCGATCTCAGTTTCTGAGGGAGATGAATTGAATGCCCACACTCACATTCAACGGACTTGGTGTAATAAGAAAAAAACAAACTTTACTGAAACAAAGACAGTAATATAATAGCATTGACAAACTGTAAGAACGACACGCTAAGATGATGTCGGCTAGGTGACATTGTGACGTTAAATGGTATACTGGTCCAGATCGAAGGATGTGGACACGAAATCTGCTTGCAGAGCATTCATGGCCGCGCGTTATACGGAATGTTTGTATCAGATTGCCTCTTAGCTGTCTGTAACTCAGTGGAAAAAAGTTGAGATTGGATATTTCGGTGAGAAAAACTTGACTCGTACACCAACTTTGGCGTAGTTTGTCTTCAATTTATATTAGTGATCTCGGTGATTTGTCGTTTGTGCTAGTTTAAAAAATCGTCCCATTTGGGTAATTATTCAACTCCTTGACGAGTTTGAAGACCATGATCATGTCCCCTCCGTATTGCCTATGAGACAAAGTGGAAGAAGTCCGAGCCTTCTTGGCTGCTCCTAAAAAGGTAGGCCCTCCAGCCCCCTGACTAGTTTGATCGCCCTTTATTGCACCTTTTCCAAGACCTTGACGTCTTGCTCAATCAAAGAGCGCCATGCTTGGATGCCATACTCCAAAATCAGCCGGATAAATGTTCCAAACAGTCCACCGCAAAGCTTTTCATGAAAGTTAAAAGAGGCATCTCAGGATGCCCATAACCCTATTTGCTATTTTGGCTAGGTGAGACGGCGGTTTAAAAGTAGACGTCATCCACACACCTAGGCACTTTACCCCGTTTACAAGCTCCAGTTCACAACCTCTGATGAAATTGTGATATTAAGATGTCGACCCTATCTACCGAGTTAATTATCGCACGATATCTATCAAGCCCAACCTCTTGCTGTCGATTTAAAATCGTCATATGCATTTAGATGTCTCCACACACTATGCTTCCGTAGATAATGCTCCCCGTGTCTTTTGCGAGGCATAATTCCGTCGGCAGTTTGATCAACCTTATAGGTGAGGACGGCAGTCATCTCGAAGACACAACGGTTGGTATTGAGGCCGAATTATTATTTTCGCCTAGCCCACTCTCTCTTCCTCATAAGTAGGATTCACAGACAACACATGACCTAGAAAAAAACGGTAAGGAAAGGACCCCCTGATCACTTTTGGAAAACACGTGGTATCACATAAAAGTTCACAAACCAGGCTTTGACACCCCAGATGACATATCGGCCCGCACTGAGCACACTCGAAAGTCGCTTCAATCCGGTGTTCAGTCCTCGGGTGAAGAAAGAAACGAGACACTTGAAAGCTTTCAAGAAAGGCTTATTAGCACATCTCTTGCTGACTAGGGCATCGGTTACCACGTCCACTGCACTGCTGCAAAATGAGCCCGAGCTCGGTTATAAAGTAAAGCATGGCCCGGTAACACTTAATTCTAAGCATAATTCCTCACTTTGAAGATCAAGACAGTTTCCATGCCTAAAGAGTGCAAATTATGAGAAAAAAACTAGAACAAGAGTTAACATATAATCATGGTTAGTGTTTTTTGAGACGCGGCCCCATTGAAAAGACAACTAATTTTATGGACTTTACAGTCCTGAGTTTCACGTACGACGAATTATAAATGAAACGAAGAACCCGTTAGGCAGCTGGAAGCAAAAATGGACGCCTAAGACGAATAGGATTTACGATCAGCGACAGATAAGTCATTTGAACGAAATGCGAGAGCAGTTGAAAAATGTCGATTGCACCGTCGGCTGAAACCGCTCGCGCGACCATTATTGATTGCGGAGCGACTTTATAAACGACTCGTCGCTGTTTGTTAAATTATATGAACATTGAGTGCTTAAATGAGGATTCAGACGCCCCTCAAATACGTTTTAGTGGATTTGCAGAAAAAGCCAATAAGTTAACTAAAGAAATATCGGCAGTTTTGCGTGTGCCTTTTAACATAACCCCCCTGGAAGAGAGAGTGGTTGAAGATGGTTCACTAAGAAGCGTCACAAGTTGTGTAGTGGCAGTAATTTAAAGTGTACCTGACGTCGGATATCTTCTCAGCTTTTGCTAATTGTCATGAAATCGATCGTTTTAAAATTTGCAACAAATAAAAAATGCTTAAGATTCGCATTTTATTTGCCTTCTGCGGACTTAATCATCAAAATTATTGAAATTTTGATTTATCTGCTCAAAAATACATTTTACTGCGGTAGTGTTTGGGACCCGAGATTAACAAGCAGTTCCATTGGTCCCGCTGGTTGAATGTGTTTTCCGGCTGTTTCGAATGGTGATTAGTCAATTTCATCCTTTTCTCCTTTGCATTTTTGTTTGGTTCGAATCATTCCCCTAGCAACCAAAAACAGCATTTTTCAGATGGCAGCACGGTGCATCGTCTAGCTTTTTGTCATGTGTATACGATTGTCTTCGTACAGTCGGAGCTAATTAAGCCGCTGCAGCTCCCTAAAATTCCACCCTGCATTTCAGGAGCATTCCGCCAGATCGTAACCCTGGGCATTTAATAGCTCACTCGAGTCGGGGTGTCCGCTATAACGGGTGGAATATATTCCACCCGTGAGATGGAGGCTGTTTGCGCCCGTCCGCAACCGCACTATCCGTGACCGGTAACAGCAGCAAAATGTTACTCTAGTAGCAAACCATATCGAGTAGATATCTATTAGATATCTATTTATCGAGATATGTATATCGATTAGATGTCTATTTTGAAGCAACCATAGATATCTATTAGATATCGATTAATCGAGATACTGCGCTATCGGCGAAAAGGGGGGGTAATATCCCTAGTAGCAAGGGTATATCGAGTCGATATACTATGCTACGCGTTTAATAGTTTGCTTATCCCAATTTTCTTTTCTACCCTCATCCATTCCTTGTTGTACGTATATAACCCCCCTATTACCCATGGGTACACTGGAGACGGTTGTATTGTAATTCGTTTATTATAAAAAGTCAAATTAATATGTACAACACTTTGCTGAACCCCTTCTGTGTTCACATAGTAGGTAACGCAGGCGAGAAATCAGTAGATGATCCGGGTATATTGTCTAGAAATTAAAATCCATTACTGGAAAACTACAATTAACTTACCACTGTCGTTGGGCGTCCGTTGTGACTTAATCCGCCGCTGGACACAGCTGTCGAGCGACCTCTTCAGCCGCTTGGTGACTGCTGACTCAAGGTCAGACAGCTTAACGGTGGAATCGGTATTCCACGCTCCGAAGACTTCTGCATGTTGTATAGTTGTAAGTAACGGCAGACCTACCAAGAATAACCTCATACAATTTAGGACCGCAGAGGCTCTCTTTCGTCTTTCTGCCTTTGAAATTTACATAAAGGCTTATCTCGTCATCGAACACTTCGAAGAAAATTCGTTTGACGAAATCGTCAATATTCTGCCCGCCGAGGCATGTTAGGAAGGAGGTCTAACTCAATGGGGTGTGATTAATATGGTGGCTTACCAGCTCCTGTCGGAAACTCTCAGGGGTGAGGGTTTGGACAACTGACCGATGATATTTGAATGCCACGCACTTGTTTTTAAAAGAACCGGTCATGGTCACCGTTCGCGTTGTTTACTTATTTCTAACCCAAAAGCATAATTGCCCGTTCACACCTAAAACCTCTTCTAATTAACAGAAGCTCTTAAGGGCTGCCATGGTTACTCGAAACAACATTTACCTTACGCAATGAACTGTTCCGTCTTCAACACAAAAGCATCCAAGCTATTTAGAATGGCCCTATCCTTCTATTAGTTGCGCTTTCTGGTGTTTTCAGACAATGGGACGAAGAGGCGTTGTTACCAATGTCCAGGTCGCCCTTCCTTTTTATAGACAAGGAATTTTTTTTCTACAAGCGCATACGGATAGTCCTAGTAAAAATGATGAAAGCCTCTTATAACACAATTTGGCCGTAATGTTAATCTTCTCTATCAAGCAACGAACAAAAGAGTTCAATACAGTTTCTGATTACATCGAATTTAGTCAGCACCAAAAAAGCGTATTCTACGAGTTGATCCTTCCCTCTTCATCATGGAGTGAGTCCAATTGGAGTTTTCGGATATCGTATGCAAAACGTCACGAAAGTAGTTCTGGCTCACATTTGTCTGCTACACCGTTTGCGAATGTGTTGCCCGCTTACTGGCCAGGCAAAACCCTTTCTTAAAGGCTAAGTATTCTTGATTTTACGGAATAAATATTAAAACCGACGCGGTATACCAGCCCTGTGTATACCAGCTCATCTGTGTAGAACCCATCACAGGCCGCAGATCCTAGTATAATCAGTCGACAGGGGTTTTATTATCGCAATTACCCTGACACCGTGTTTCTTTCATCTAATCCAGAGCTACGAACTTGCTAGGCATCCACTTGGGTGAAAAGAAAGACAAAGCGTACGGATAAGGCTTAGCTGTACAGTTTTTGAAGTTCACTAAAGTTATTGGAAATGCCTGCTAAGTCCGGTCTCACAAACGCTGTTCAGTTAATTTTGAAATTCATTCGTCCCATCCGTCAAATTCATTTTTTCTTAATTTCTGGTGTACTAGGATATTATTGAATCCTACCTGAACTTGCGCCTTCTCGCTGACTGCCTTGATGCCAGGGATAAGGAAAAACCTTCATGTGGTAAGAAAAGCCAATGCTTCGCTCTTCTTAATTTCACGGCATCTTACGAAGTCCTGTAGCAAATAGATGTCCTCAATTCCGCACGATTTCTGAGCCACACTGCCAGTGAACGCTTTCAAAGGTGGCAGTGCTTATTGGTAGTAATTTGCCATACATTATTGATTGCGTTCATTTGTGCCTTAAATGCTAGGCCCACAAAGTATTTGCTGCGTTCTTTTTAGAAATTGTTTGCCTTTGGACTTTAGACATATACTTCTCGGTTAGCATTTAGCGTTCTCCAACTGTCTGTCAGTGACATGTCCTGGAAGCGTCCCGCTATCCCAATAGTCTTGAAATTTTCGGAATAAGTTCACGTGTTCACTGTTGAGATTGCAGGTGATTGACAATGAAAATGGATAGGCTCTCGTAGGACTCACTTTTGACGGATATAATGGCTGCTTACTTATAACGCATCTGATATTGGGCAGTCTTAGACAGGTTAACTTTTCAGCGTTTGGTTTGACGTTAACATGCAGGTAGCAGTTCTCGTCTTTTTCTCGTCATTCCTGTCTGTCATCAGAGATCACGAATGCAAGTGCAGGCATGTGGACATAATTTCTGCCTGCTATTCACCATATTTTTAGTACGTGCAGATATGGAGCGTTTTTATGTCATTTTGTGTTTTTACAGCCATCCGCTATCACCTACGCATATTGCTAACGTATGTATCCCATTTCCCGCCCTTTATGAGGGCAGATTTGCAGTTTCCTGGTCGTTGAAAACTTCGAACTTCAATTTAAAGGCTGGTTCACCAATCTGTCCGACGGTGCTACAATTAATTGTTGGTTTTTCCTCCATAGCCGACTTTAAAATTCTCCAATCACCCTCACGTTTGCGGGTCCCATTTCGCCTTTTGGAGACTAAGACAAAGGAAGCTGCTCTGTTATTTCTGGGACCGTCACAGGGAATACTTATCGTCATCGTAGGATTTAAATCTGTCACAATGTTAGACTTTTCGTGCTTCTTTCTTAAGCCTGCGGAATTCAGGACCACTTTTATTGCGGCCTATCAGAACAACTCACATGACATTATTTCATTCAGGCGGTCCTTTATCCTTTCTTGAAGGGTCCTCTTTGGTCAGCGTGCCCCCAGCCTCGTCACCCCTCTACGAACCCTTCCATCAGCTCCTCGATTTGACCCGGGGTAAGTGTTTTTCTTTGTTCTCTCCGAATTTTCAGCTGGCTCGGATGGTATCAACTGCTGTGCCTCGGAGACGCCGTTTCGATGCTTCAATGTCACCTATGGGCTACTTGACAGAACAACTACGAGTCCTGTGTGGGAGATGGTCTCTTTCTCTCTCGCCTGCCATGGCTATGTCATTCACGCCGAACTACACCACAAACCACCATTGGGGTATGGAGTGCATTTTGACTCGCATGCTCTACTGTCACCTGCATTTTCCCCAATTTAATTTATCTGCCGCCTACTTTACAACAAAGATGGTTTGACTTGAAGTTACTTATGTAGGGTATGATGGGAACAGAACCTTCAGGAGTATGTGATCGTGATTATGAAGTCCGTTTCCTGAAATGTGTAAGAGCTGTGTACCTCTGTGCCAGTACCTAATCCCGACACGAACGGTTACCGCGGAAACCTCACTGTCTACATTTGAAAGTCGATCTGAAGTAATTTTATGGCGGAGCTTTGATCGCCTAAGGGAGTTGACTTTAACGTCAAACGCCTGACACACAATCAAGCTTCGAACATCGAAATACGAGCTCTTTAAGGGTGTTGCATAGCGTTCTCTGGACGTGAACGTCGGCAAGCGCCACACAGACTGTCTGACCTGACCATGTCCGTCATCGTCGACTCTTTCAGAAGTAGTATACCCTTTACACCTTGGAATTTTAAACTACGCACTTGAAGACGATCGTATATTGACTAGTGGTTTTTTTGGCAGTCTGTGTTGGGTTGGACATCCGGTTGTGAACTCCTGTCTATGCGCGCACATCGACGAAACAACCGTCTTTTGCAACTAATAATCATAGAGAAAGAAAAACAGTAAACCGTCGAGAGATCTGCAGTTTAAAGCCGGATCGGCAGATTTTGAAAGCCTGATGTTCTGTCGTGGTGTCACCTGTCTAAGTTCTGCCTGACACAGTCAGGGATATTGTCTTTTTCGACCATGGCGACTTCTTGTCACATATTTTTATTTCGCTCTCACTCTAGACCGGAGACCCTGCTGATGGATTGTGAACCTCAGTTGTCACTTGAAAGAAATGAATTCAGGCTGCAAGAGATGCTACCCCTGAGACGCTTCATTGAAAGTGAAATCCTTCCAGCGATCCACGCCGAGCTCTCCGATTCCCTCATTGCCTCCCCATCACCTACTCCTCCTCCTCCTCCTCCTCCCCCTTGCCTTGCTCATTGAAGTACTTTTTCTGTGAAAAGAAAACTTGTACATAATTTCGTCATTTTGCTGCCTCATTAGTGCGCTGCCCCTCTTTGGAGGTGGAACGGGGAGTTGAAAGTCTTATGCTGTCTATTCTGTAGCACGTCCATACTTCACACTTGTTATACACGCGCACATGAATCAGCGCCCTGGTCACTTTCTTTGGCTTTTTTGAGTTATTTCTTGACTTACGCCGGCCTTCTTGTACTGGACAGTCGTCGTAACCAGGTTCATGTTGTTTTTTGTCGAAGGCATGTCGTCTCCACACCCAATGGCAGTTTCAAAGAAACGTCCCCCAATTTTATCTACTCCGTGTGCCGCTCTCATTTCAGTAGGCACGTAATCGTTATTAATTATCTTGCAATGTCAGGTATTAATGGAGGTCAACTTCGTCTCTCAGGCTTGCTCATATTCTTTGGATATGTTGCTGTACATGCTTGTTTTCAATTCAAATATGTTGGATCATTAGAACGCGTCAAATAAGGCTCATAATACCGACCTGCCCTCTGCGGTGGCCAATGTCATCTTGTTTTTGTCGAAGATTTGTCGTCTCGGCACCGAATGGCATTTTCGAAGTAACGCCCCCAATGTTATTTACTGTGTGTGCTGCTCTCATTTCAGAAGGCACGTGATCATTAATAACTATCCTGCAAGCTCACGTATCAGTAGAGGTTGACTTTCTGTCTCGTGCGTTCTCGTCTACTTTGGATATGTCGGATCATTAGGATGCTTCAAATGAGGCTCATAATACGGAAATAAGTATGGCACGCCTGTGCCAGGGGACTTACCTTCCATAACTTTCAGTTTATTATAGTTTATTTTTTTGAGGACTGTAGGGGAAGCCGTTGGAACCCTGATGTTTTCATGTCGATGTGTCATAGCTGTGAGCGCATCTTGAACATATTTTACTGATTAGGTGATATTCACTTAACGTAAGTAGTATTGTTTTTAGAAAAATCGTCGTCGGCAGTTGACCTGGCACTTTGTTCACGTTTCGCGTGTTGAAGAACAAAAAGGTACACACAATCATCCAAGCGTCTCTTGCATAGCTGCAGGGACGCCACATTCACAACTGATTTCAGGGGGCTCATTCGACCCGTGGCGTGAGGAATGCAGATACAATATGCAGTCTGTATATTTTCCTGTGTAGCCGCACTGAGTGTCCGCGAAGATAAGGCAAAAGGTGCCACCAAAACACGTCCTCGGCAGTCCGAAGCAATGGAAGTGTTTCGTTTTGGATGCAGACGGCTGCCTCAATCAAAAAGATCGAATACTTACCACGAGGACGTACTTTTCAGGTTACTGGACATGCTCCTATCACTGCACTTGGGAGTTTTCTCTGCAACTTTCGCAGATATTTGCCTCGCGACGAACCTCAGATCTGCCACTGGCGCGTGAGGGTTATTCACTGGAGTCATCCAGTAATTCCTCCAGTAATTCCGCTAACCGGCAGACAAACTAACTTGTTCCCCCACAGCGCCTCCCTAAGATTACTGCCCTTATGACTTCTAATCATTTGAAGTCCATCTGGCACGCTCAGATATGAGCATTTTGGAAGTGTCGACATCCTGCCGGGAACCGTGCTGGATGCCCCCAGTACCCGTTGTCACATGCTCTGCCTTCGAGACTGGGATTTTAAGCAGAGACACTTGGACTTCGTAGGACGATCGCCAGCCGTCCTATGCTGCACACACCTTTGCAGTCGTCCCTAAGATTACTGCCCTCATGACATCTAATCATCTGGACAGCTGTAATATGGAAGTCCATCTGGCACACTCAGATATGAGCACTTTGCCACGTTAGTCATCTCTAGCCCTGCTGACTTTGTTGAAGGGCGAGGTCTATGGAAGGCCTCCTTTACCGCCCCAGTAGATCGGGCGCGTTTTTAAACTGTCACAGCGCGTTAAATTCGGGGGGTCGGAGGGGGGTTGCGGCTTACGAGTCGAGTGAGTGCTCGCCTGGACTACTGGTCGGACCTCAGTTGTGTGGCCTTTCAAGCTAGTAAATAAAATGCTAGCGTTATTTAAAGTCTGATTTGCATGAACCACAACTTGGATGATACGTGTAGAGGCGGGCCTTGTCACGCCAGCAAATGCAATCACGAGCACACACACACAGCCTCCGTCGTCTTGACTTCGTCTCCCGGTTAGGACGCTGTGGGCATTTTGAATGGGGGTGAGGTAGACGCTGCACAAACCTTTCACGCAGCGCAGCGCTGTGTGTACTCCGTAACTTGCTGCTGTCCAATTATCTCACACAGGCGCATGTGATGTACTGGACAATACTGGAATATTTGACTCGCCTCTGTGAAACACAAATCGTACTGGAGTAGGGCGTGGCAGTAAGTGCATCCCCTCCGGATTGCAGATGCCACTGCGCTAAATTCCAGAAGGGGGGTAGGATTGAAGTTAGAACAACAGTGTCCCCATCCACCAGAACTTTGGCACAAAGACACCTGTGCGAGGGGGAGCGAACTTGTGGAATTAAGTTGAAATGCGCCTGATCTGCTAGGAAAAGTGGGAAAGGCAAGTGCTTATTAGTCGTCACAGAGTTGCGCAGTTAATAGTATAACTGTCTCACTGTCTCCATTTCCTACTCCGTACTGCTGAAGTCCGATATGGGAGACACCTGCTTATGCGACAGATAGGATTTCATTTGCTAACCCCCCTTTAACGCTGTGATCATTTCTCAACTCTGACTGGCTTTCTCGCCGCCTTGGTTAAGTTAAACAATGATCCCCTGGGGCATGTTCTCGCCCTATCCTTCTCGTGAGTGTCCAATTTATGGCCGCTTTAAATCCCGATAGTTCAGTTGCTAACTCCCATTCAGCGCTGTGATCATTCCTCAACTCTGATCCAATTTTTCGCCGCCTTATCTTCGTTAAGCAGTAACCCCCTGGAGCATGCTCTCGGCCTATATTTATTGTGAGTGTCCGATTTTCAGCTGCTCCAAATCCCGATAGTTTGCATGCATGCTAGGCATTATGGAAACCTTAAACTAATTCCCTTTGCTTCATATTACATGAAAGTCTCGTCCGGTTAACGTTGTTTGCTGTTACAGTGTTCACAGGAGGGCGGATAACAAAATTCATTATGAGAGCGCAATACTGACTTGCGCGCGAATTGGGCATTTGCACGACAGACTTACACCGCATCTACCTCACGTCACTTTTTCCTTCCTTCACTGTCTTCTGGTGACAACGAAGACTTAAGATGACCACTGATGGGCGCGAGGACAATAACTGGCGTTGAAGATAGTGGCGTTCTGCCCAAATGAAATGCCGTGAGGGCCATACACGGAAGAATTGGCTGTGGGCTGATCTACAGATCTGAGTTTGATCAAGCTGTGCAGTTAGTTGACTACCCTCCAAAACGCGACTGATTGCGTCAGCTTGTTTATTATAAAGAATCGATGAGGGAGTGGATTTGGGCTAGATTCATCTCACTTTGTTTCGGCTTTTTGGTTGACGAGGCTGGGCAATAGTTGTGCAAAACTGGTCAACACGAATCGGTCCCTCGAGCTGTCAGGAGGATAAATTTGCCCTAGCGGTCACTGTTTGAAAGGGGACATGGAATCTGGACTGGTGTTTACGCGCTGTGATTCGCAGGTAGAGCTCAATGCCCGAAGCGTTGGAACAGTGCTTCCAAAGCCTCGGTACCGTTCCCAGCTAGACAGCGCCTCTAAAACATGAAAAGGTATTTTGCACGAGCTACGTTAAGGTCTAGGATATCGATGAAGGGAAGCGTATTCCATAGGTACAGCGGTAGCTTCCAAGATTCCACACTTCCAGCAGGCACGACTGTTGAGGTTATTTGCGTTCCAAAAAACAGCCATTTCCCGATTTATTTGCCTTCCAGGTCATTTTATTGGACTAGTGCTCCTCCTACCAAAAAACGGCGAGTTGATAAGTTGTCATTTTGGCCGGAATTCTCTTTCGTTTGTCGGTAGATCTGCTAGCATATTGCAATGGACGCACACTAACAATTACATTTATGTAATGTTAATTGAGATTCTGAAGTGTTTTTCCGTTTAGAAAGGATCGTCGTTTAGGTGGGGTCATAATTTTGGCAGTCATTCAGCATTATCTACAGGTAATCCAAGCACTCCAGGATGATGCCTTTTGAATGATCTTCCGTCTGGCCGCCATCAATAAAGCACAAAACGACCACCTAATTAATAAGATGTTTTCAATTGTTTCGAGATGACTTAATTAACTTAAAAATCATTCTAAAGAAAGCAGACTCCATATTTTTTTAATATTCTCTTGGTAAAAATGCATGGCACTGTCAAATTTTATTTTATAGGAAAATGTAACTTTCGGTTATAAAATGTTTGTAATTATAGGCCTTTTAATATTGCGATGTCACCATCATATCCGGTCGATAATCGATGCCGCCTTCGAAGTATACAATATGGTTCATATTCATTGCAAAATTTTCTAAACCCTTTGTGAAGTCTCCTCAAAAACATTGAGAAATTTGTCATTTTCTATACACGGAAAGTATGCGGCCTGCGGTTCGGAAATTGTAAATCTAAGTGTAAATCCGAGGTTTAAAATTATTCGGTAGCTGAAAAGTTTTTAAAATACTTAGGCAATTTTTGCTAGTGAAGACTAATTTATTGCCAAATATTTTGAAGAAAGAATACTTTTGTGCATGCTTCCTACAGAATATGTTAACATTCGTAAAGGCGTGAAAAATCAGTGGAAAATAAGTACATCGCTTAATTGACCAGATAGAGATTTTGTAAGCAACGCGAATGAAGCTCATTCAAAAACCCATATCCTGGTGCGATTGAAATATCTTGGAATTAAGTTGTATTCTGATCAGCATTAATTTTTTGCCTAAATAATCGTTTCCCGTCGAAAACACAGTTTTGAGTTTTGTTTTGCATTTCATAAACTAGGACTTCAGGCAATATCAGCTGCCAGCCCTGTTTCGAATTTCCGCAATAATCTGAAGCCACGCTTGAAGCGAACGACTATCATTTAAATTTAACACGCTCAATCAGTTTGTGGCAAAAGAACTGAAGTCGCTTCCCCTCTATCTTTTCAGCACTTGTAGGTTATGCAAGCACAGAGTTGAAGCTTCTGGTTTTATACTTCTAGTACTTTATCGCACAAGTTTTCTTATCTGTTCTGCTGACGTTAACGCATATTGCAAAACTCGGTGCCGATTCAAAAGCCTAAAATCGGTTCAGAAGACTTGCGACTATTTTCTTCTTCAACAATTAGCCCCTTGATAATTGAGTTGAATTCTTATGAGTTCACATCTTGCATGGCGATCGTACCTTTTGTGGCATGAGTGTTGACTAAGCCTCTTCTTACTTGGGCTGTCCTTTGTACACACATTTGCACAATCTAGACCGTGGTAATTTTCCAGCTTCATGTAAAGTCACACTTGGCGTAAAGCGACCTACTGAACATTGCCTGAAATTCAGCCAGCCTAGCCTACCTTTAGTAGTAGTGACTGATTGGTGTAAATAATACCCGTAAGTTTTAAATTTAAACAGAAGCCGGGAGAATACCTCACATTACTTCCAACGACAATGTGTAAGAGTGCATTGTTATTCATTTTGGCAACCTCCATCCTACCATGCTACTCCGTTTTCGATGGGTTCAAATTTATGCCGATGTATAAGTTTATATTTCCCTTATGAATGCTTATGCTTTATTAGCTGACTGATGCAGTTTACTTAATGAATTCTTCGGAGAGTACTGTAGATATTGGCCAGATGGCGGAATATGAGATGTGTGGCATGCCACATCATGCTCGTAACTACTCAGTTCGTTAAAAAAGTGAAACGAAAAAAAGTAGTGTAAGCACCCTGTTTTTCTAACTCGAATCTGTTGTTACCTACGTATGTATTTAGCAAGGATCGGCTACATACAAAGATATAACGACTTATTTTGGGGAAAACTTACGGCATTTGAAACAGAACCCGCTGACTTACATTTGCAGAGCGTTGGGTTTACTTTGAATACAAATTTTCTGAAGCTAAAAGAAGAATCTGTTGCTTTCTTCATGCCGCTAACTTTTCATAATCAAGCAGAGCGTGGTCGATATCGGACGTATTGACTGATGCGACGTAAAACCACCGTCTGACGCATGCGAGACATATGGCTCGGAACGCTGACATTAGAGGGATGCTCTAAATGCCGCAGTTGGAAGGACTCATAACAATGTAGCCTTTGTAGGAGGCAAGCCAACGTGGCATGCCGGATGGTAACTTCTCGCCACACAAAAATTCAGTACATTGGTTGTTTCAACTTCAAAATGTTCATTATAATGAAAAGGGCACATACCATCGATGGGTTAACACTTGAAATGTTAGTCGGTATTATGAAGTGTTTTTTTGACTAGGACGGATAACTTATCCGAATCCCAGAATAGCTCAGTCGCTCCGGGGTGTCGGCCCTTGCATGAGCTTCTTTTCGGCCGCCTGAATAGTCGCACTTAGTAAAATGGCCACTCAAGTGATATGAGCATTTCCACCTGCTTTTTATGCCAGCATAAATCCATCTACAAACATATTCTTTCTATTTATTTAGTCGTTATTTGCATCCTTAATGAGGTTTCTATTCAAAGAAAGTGCACTTTAGGTTTTAGAAAGCGTTTATTTACGAGATTCTTTAAAATCCTGAATTGTTCAATATGTTTATTAATGCAGTGCATTGTGAATGCAACACGGCCTAAATATTTTGCATTGTTTTACGATCCCCATACAACTTCTTCTTAGTAGCTTAATTCCTCTTGAACCAACTGTGGAAAACTCGGCGCCTCGGTGGGATTCGAACCCACGCAGTAAGGATAAGGCTTTAGTACAGCCAGCTCTCTAACCACCTGAGCTACGAGCCCCCCCCCCCCCCGGACGAATCGAGTTTAATCCCCTTGGGGTCAAGTTTATCTGCCCAACATACCTATGAATTACGTGAGCCCGGTAGTCATCTGATGGGTTCTAGGTGAATAACTTAGGAAATTCTGCTTGGGCAGTCAACTTTCTGTATCAGATTTGGTGGATTCCAGACGTTGCAGTATGTTGGGCGGGTAACTTGACCCAAGTGTGATAAAACTCGAGTCGTCCGGCGGGGCCTCGAAGCTCAAGTGGTTAGAGCGCTGGCTGTACTAAAGCCTTCTCCTTACTGCGTGGGTTCGAATCCCACCAAGGCGCCGAGTTTTTCACAGTTGGGTTAACAGGAATTATTCAAAATCTTCCAAAATACCTATGAATTAGTAGCTTAAACATATTTTCGATTCTCCCTACACCGGAGGTATACAACATGGCGATTTGAAATGTAGACGGAACTGCAGCCGCAGATTACATCCAAAATTTTTTAGGAGCTTAAAACTTTTTAAAAACAAAATACGCTCTTTTTTCGACCCAAGAAAAGTGAAAAAAATATATCGTGCTACCAAATGGATACAAAAAGGAATACATTTTACAAACGTTTCTTTAAAATACACCTGAGTTTATAGGGCCACACAAATCAATTGGAAATTTTGTATATGAAATAAGTAGCCAATTTTTATAGAGTATAGTTTATGCAAGCGGCCGAAAGGAAGCTCATTCAAAAACCGGCATCCTGCGATGACTGCGGGACCTCGCCGCTCGGTAATCAATACCACAACTCCAGCCGTACAATTTTTTCTAACTGAACACACACCCCAAGAGATAGCTCAACTGCTCTAAATGTTATGAGGAGAATTGTGGACAATCGATCCCCCTCAGTCTCACATGTATCATTTACCTGTCGGCTATCCTAGAATTCCGGCAGATTGATAATAAGATTGAGTGCACTGAGTGGTGTGGACTGAAACATCTGTCACAAACATGTGCAGTACTAGGTAAGAACAGGTGGATTCAGCGCAACCCGAGTAGTGCATGAGCCGCTGTGAACGACGTCTTACCTAACTGAATTTTCTCGAGTTTCAGTTCTGCATAGGCAAAGGAAAATATACTATTCAGTCTATATATTACTAACAACATTTTAGTACCATGTTTATTTAAATTTAGCTATTGAATTTGCCATTTTCAATAGAGTTTTCAAAGGCATTGCCTATTACCCTTAAAATATACCGACCTACTGACCTAACCTTACAGGTGAGACCACGTTAGTGGACCAATCTTTATCAGCGCTTAAAACATAGTAAAAAGCAAATCATTCGTCTATCCTGATGCATCAAAGGGTCGTCAAGCCTTCACTTTCGGCATTATTATAACTGACTTAATGATTGACAATGATGTGAACGTCGCAAAGTTAATCCCTGTTCATTGTGGAGCTTGGTTTGCTAAGTTGAGCAAAAAGGTTTGTTGTTTCTGGCTGTCACACCTAAAAGTGTCTCCTTTCCATGCTGGAAAGCATAACGTCCTTGCTAAGAGAGAATATTTCACATTTCGACATTTGGAACATGTTTTTTCTTCATTCAAGTCAGTGAGTGGCTAAAAGCACCAATAAACACAGGAACCTGAATCACAGTATGGAATATGTAGAGGTCTTTTGACAATGGTAACTTTCGACGAAGCTGAATAAGTGTGTGTGGCGATAACTATGCATTTATATCTGAAGGCATAGAGTGCTGGTTTTTTTTATAGGAATCGCCGATGAAGGTGTCTGCGATATACGGAAGAAGGTTTACCAGTTCGAACAGAATTACACCGTGCTCAGTTTTCTTGCTCAGCGGACTATTCAGGTACTGACCGTTATCAAAAATTAGAGCAAAAGCAATTTGTTCCACTCCTTTCCTTCTTAACATCCAATTTCTACTGCAGTTTTTGCAGATTGATGATGAAGTTTTCTACGTCGACTCACCTAACTGCTGGAATCTACATACAAATGAATCAATGGGGTGCTCTTCGGAAATTCGTAAGCAGTAGATTTAGAAGGCCTCATTTTGAGGGCTTGCTGAAACATGGATCTACAATTTTTATTTACACAAACAATAACCAGGTGGAATTCTAATGTTTTTTGTCTCGAATTTTTTCAAGTTTAATATACAAAACAACTTCGTTTCTACCATTTGTAGACCAAGTAATATGTACCCGGTTTGCTAGTTGCACATTTTTCTCTAACATGGAATAAGCTTTGCAAAGGCGTCTGAACTACTGTACTTTTATGTACACTTTGGTGCGGAAATTCCGGATAAAGCAATTCACTACAACTCTATCGGGATCGCTGCGTAGCTGATGATGAGTCCTTACTGTACAGTGTATCTAGCAGTCGCTCAAAGACTTCATACTTATGAATAGTGGTCCAGTTCTGAGGCCATAGGAATTGGAGTCTTTGAAAAATCGTCAGTTCAAACTACAGCACGCCTTCACAATTCTAACTTTTTCATGTTGACAGACGCATGTTTCTTTCTGGCCTCTGCTAAGCAGGTTGTATTAAGTAGCCTCTCATAGCGAACATGGATTGAGCTGCAGTGAGTAGGAAGTTCAGTCGGATTTCGCAAGACGATAGATACTAGACCTCAGGAGGAACTGCCCTCTTCGATCTTATATTTTTCCCTAGTTATTTGCCTTATGCGCGAAGCAAGGACAGAAACCCCTAAATGTCAGATGCTGTACGCCGTATCTACGAGAGCGTAGGAATAGAAAACGTGATACCAATTTCTTTCATCTTTCTGTCTGAGATTCGGCTGTTGCCGTCTGCCAAAAATTCACGAGTTACGCCCCGACTTTCCGATGCGACTTTCCTTAACAACCTAATGATATGAATATCCAGAACCAGAGCATGTGCCCAATTTTCCATTATTAAATTACTAGAGACGTCTTAAAGGCTCAAAAATCATAAATTCCCATAAACTGGTTTCCAAACAGTTAAATTATAAAGACTTGTTTTCGGTTATTCCTGATCAGTTCAGTCAGTACATCCTGATAAAAACTTGCTCGTCACATGTGTCTCCGAAAGTCTGGTGTCAAACTTGGGGAATCCAGTGAGTTCCTTTAACACCGAGGGATTTTTGGATTGCCTAATTTGCGCAAATATTCACATTCTATACCTGAAAAGTCAAGTTGGCAATCAGGTGTTTTCGGTAATTCTTCGTCAGGCCAGTCAATACATCCGAAAACACGTGTTTGACAACTTGACTTTTCATGCGTACCATGGGAATATTTGCGGAAATTAGACAATCCAAAGATCCCTTGGTGTTAAAGGAACTCAGTGGATTCCTCCAGTTTAACACCAGACTTGTGGAGGCATATGCGACGTGCACGTGTTTGCCAACTTGACTTTTAAAGAGCAACATGGGAATATTTGAGGAAATTATAAAGAGTTTGGCGATGTTGTTAATCTTTCACTAAAAGCTTATGCAGTAAATAAGTACTTAGGTTGCACGATATACCACACCTGACAGTATAGATACAGGCTGAAAGCCACGGCAGTATTTTGCCGATATTCGGCTCCTGAATGACATGACTTATCATTGAATTCCCCAGCGATGCGCCTGAACTTTTTTAGTAGATAATTCAGTTTTAAAATAATGCGTTTTGCCATATGGAACGTCTTGGTTAAAAACATTATTCCCTGCGTATATTTACTATACTAATCTGGCAGCGAGAAATACAATTAATCTCACTTTTACTTATTATTGCTAAAGAGTATTAGCAGCGACGAAGTTCGGTTAGTCATACAGTTTGACAAAATTAGAGTCCACGTAATGTAAATATCGACGTACTTTGATATTAGATATTTTTTGCTGAAATATTTGCAAAGGACTTTTACGAGATAATCTTTTCTTAAATAACTTGTAGAAGGTGGGTTCGAGAAGATGAAAGTCGAACTTCCCCATCTTCACCGATTCAAAGAACTAAAAGCGTTTTGGAGGGCTGGTGACAGTTTGGAGGGCATTACATTCCAGACTCATTCAAAACCGCGTTATAGCCGCGGTAAGCTGTACATTCTTTTTTTCACACTTCAAACGAACTCGGTGCCTATACGCTCACGAAAAATTTCGAATTGTGCATTTTATGCGAGTTTTGCTTCCACACTAATAACCTTGGCTTAAAGAAGGGACTGATTTCAGTGGATCTTTATAATCTTATTTTAAGTTTTTATTATTTTCGCTGTTTTAAACTCGGATGATCATTTTACCTAGGTTACAGAGTTGGATTTCTTTCCATTGAGAGGCGCCCGTGGGCTTCTTTGTTTATGTCATACATCGAAAATACCATGACAAAACTTGCAAATAACAGGTTTCAAAAAGAAGCATGCCCATTAATATCCCCGTTGCCTATTTTTAAGTGCTTACAACTACGGTTTCAAGTACAAAACGAGGAAATGACTTGCGTTACAAAATAAGATGAAATTTTAATTATTTACGACAGGACATCGCAGCTTTTCACAAGAACCGGAATCCATTGTTAAGCATGAACACGTTTGCAAGTACGATGTTCACAGTGGGTTTTAAAGAAGCCCACTTTGGGACGTACATCGCATGGACGATAATTAGGTCGAGAGCGTTGGAGCTTCTTGTTGGTATCGAAGCCTCGCTTGAATCAACTTCTGTAATTTTAAAACAGAACTTGAATCATGTATGGATACCTTATGTTTCTCAATGCGCAGAATTTTTCAGTCCTTCTAAACATTTTTGTATTCGTGACATCTAAGTGATGCAGGATATCTTTCGGATTTCAGTTTGTATTTGAAGTACCCCATATTTCCTACATATGCTTTGTTCCAGATGTAGATATTTTCCTGTTTGGACGTTCAACAATAAACGAACACTGTGTAACTGCGAATGAACACCTTTTGCGATGGCGTACTAAAGACAATAAGCACATATCTCCTCTGGTAAGCAAACATAATTTTTTGTCGAATTTTACTTTTAGTCTTTGAAGGGTTGACTTTGTTAACCTTGGTATCATCTCAAAGTGGTCATGATTAGTATTTTTGGCAGCAATGGACTAATAATTTCATATTGTTTTACTTGGCCATGCATGCAGCAGAAATCGTCACCGTAAAAATAATGGAAATAAGTCAGATTTAGGGTAATAGCAGGATCGTTCGAATTGGCAATGAAAACTTTGATATTGGCAGGCAATTATAAATTATTTGGCATTCAGTGCAAATTCGGTAAACCCGTAAGAAGGCTGACAGAAATCTCTATTTTAAAACTAATTTATCCTTAATAGCCAATAAACCTTAATAGCTTTACGTAAGCTTATTACCGTTACGTTTTAAACGGTCTTTGCTTTCGTGTTTTTCATTACAGATTGATTGCTGGCTAAATGGCAGAAGAATCTGCGTTACCTATGAGCACCAGGGAAATTTCAGTCTATGCAGTAAGTCTTAATTATGAACGAGTTAGGAGGAATTATCCAAATTTTAATCTTCCTTTAAGGCTATTTTTAAAATGAAGCTCCTCTTGCTGTTGAATTTCGACCCGCAACGGCAAATGGGCTTCATATATTTATGTATATACATAAATATTGCAAAAATATTTTGATAATCACTTATACGCCTTTTAACACTGTCACACTTGCTGTTAAGCATTTTATATGCCTTTGGTACATTTACTACAGCAAAATTAGGCCTTGTCTATATACATGCATAAGATAATGCTTCTCAAAGTATGCCTTGTTTGGCTGGGATCACAAAAGTCAGTGCACACTAGGATAGAAATTCCAAATAGTCTTAAACATTCCATTTCGTTTATCTCAACAAGACGTTCATCATGTGTGTCATGGGACAGATGCTACTTAAATCACTGTGCTCCAAGACAATTTCATTAGTGATTTCAACAAATCTAGACACTTTAAAAAAGAACCAGGAAGTAAAATAAAACGGTAGTTCTTTTTTGGTAAAATGTTTTACAATGCACGTTCGATTATGAATTTAAAACCGAATTTTAACATTATTCGAACATCCAAAAATTACTCCACACTTCTCTGAAGATATTTCTGAAACTGAGGCTACTAAGGCGTATATCGCAGATCGCCGAAATTGACTACAAAGAACTGAATAGAAGAAGTGAAGTGCGTTTAGGTAGCCTGTCTACTGCGCACGAAATATCAAGCTAATCCGCCGTATTTTTCTTTATCTAATACCAATATGGACACTCTTATGAATGACGAAGTATCAACTTATCACTGGTCGTGCAAATGGGAGTTTTCCTGCCAAATTTGGTCTTAAGATTTGCGGAAATGTCTACAGATTTTGAGTTGCTCGCATTTCCATCTTCCTATCATCTTCAGACTACACCAAACACGGTCAGGCTTCCGAAATCATCATCAAGGCGCATAAAATGAAGAACTTGGTGGATAATTTTGTCTGCAAGATAAACGGCAGAACCTCTCATTCGCAGACAATTTATTGGAATGGTAGGTGTCGGCGCACCAGTTTGCGTAAACAACACCTGTTTTTTACTTTCGTATGCTATAGGATGGTGAGTTTAGAGCCAACATTAACGTGTAAGGAATGACAATTGGACTGTTTAGAGCAATGGCGATGGTTTTTAAGATACAATTTACAATCGGCTTGATCAGCAACCTAGGAATCCAGCTTCACTATCTACAGTTCTAAGCAAGGCTGTTGTGTGCCCATAAATGTGATTGAGTTTCCGTAAGTTAGGAAATACTATTTAATACAATCGCCTAGCATGGATCGTCGGGTGATGACTGAGGACTATAACTGAAGATTGCAACAGGAAAAAACTGGTTCATGGAAGTCAGTCATAAGGGTCTGACATTTTGCGGTGACCGGATCGTATGGGGGTACCAACTGGTCCCTTTCACAGGGAAAATGATTGAGAAGGCCTGCATGTTAGTAGTGATTGTCCTGCTAGGCTTCATTAGGTGCCCGAGCACATTTGCTATGCAAACCCTGCGCTGCAGTGACTATCATCCTAAGGGTTTAGCGAGAGTCTAGATCTGATCTAATTGCAGATTATTGTTTATGCCTGCAGTGCGCACTGGTTTTGTTATTGGAAGTCGATGACATTCCAAAAATGCAGCAATAGGTTTAATTCATTTTTCTATCAAAGGTCTGTTTTGGGGCACATCGTCTTAGGTAGTGCCTGGATAGGGCAATGTACGGGATTGATGTATCGCAGGGATCTGGTGTACTGGCTGTTCTATAGTGGAGTAACTACAATTTAGTCTCTCTTGAAAATTGACTGGAAGAAAACAAGACATTTTGGGGTCCTACACAGTGCAAGGATCAAATTGCGACTGGTAGTTTGATTGTGGCACACAGCTGGGTAAAAATAAAGTAATTGGCCGAAAAGGGCTGTACAACACCAACGCTTCTTAAAAACGTGTCGACA
>CACRXP010001149.1:58186-68624 GCA_902702965.1 Spirometra erinaceieuropaei | reverse complement strand
TGAAGTCCGGTTTTGTTACAATGCATGTTCGGTAGAGGGTAGTTATGTGCGTATTTTCTTTATAATATGTTTGAATTTACGATAAAAATAAAAAAGGATTTTACGTATGCAAAGTCCATGGGGGCCATTTTATGCATTACGGGTTTCGTAAGTGGCCCATTAAAGTGACATCATCCTGGTGCGATTAAAATATCATGAAATTATGCCAAATAGTAATTATTATTGCGTCCTCTCCTAAGTAACTCTTTCTGTTCGGAGACAAACTCCCAATCCTTAAGCTGCAAACTTTCCACAAAAACTCACGTATTCCTTTAAGCTACTAAGAAGGCAAGATGTAAATTTAATAAACATTACAATGTGGGTAAACTATATTATATACTTTAAATGCAGCATTAATAAACGTATAGGTACGATGCTCTATAGATACAAACTGAAGGGTTTTCTAAGCCAAAATTTAACATTTTCTCGAGATAAGAATTTTAATACAACCTAATTCGCCTTAAACCTGTCCAATATTGGATAGCTTTGTAGGGTTTTCTCTGAAACTGTCTGAAATTATAAAAATATTTGGACCGATTTGGGAAAAGGCATACCAAAAAATGATCGTTTTGTGGCGTGCCGATCTTTAAGCGACCGAGAAGCGTCTCGTTTCAAAATCGTCACCCTGTTGTGACCGAAGTATATTGGGATTGTGCGCTGTGAAAATTACTATTGCGATCCCACTTAAGTATTCTTGTCTAATCAAAGATACTTCAGAACTTCGTTTAACATTCCATGAGATATGCGGCTACTATGAATTCTCAGCACCAGTGTTTGACCTCCAATTGCCTCAAATGTGAATCCATCTCGTAAGTGCTCGAATTTTCGTCCACTAGCAACACACAACGACACGGCCATTAAAGATACATTGACATATCGGACATAAATACAATGTTCGTTTTCCCATTCTTGCATTGTAGAAAATTCTACCGGACATCATTGCAATTGGCGTCTAATTAGACGGGTCAGTAGTCTAAATACTAAATTATTTTGTGTTATTTCTGCACTTCTTAAAACATTTTTGTCTAAAACGTCGCCTTAACTCCATCAAATGCCAGGCTTTGACTGTCCGTTTTATGAACAATAGTTATCGAAATGTGGGAGTATTTCGTTTCTAATAAGAAACTCCAATAGTTAGTATATACACTAAAGCTTTCTTTACCGAAAAAATCACATTTTCACATTTTTTCTAAAAGAAACATACGATGACGGAGTACTATGGTCCCTGTGACAATATGAGGAATATGACAGGTAGTACATCAACGCTTCTCGTTTGCCGCCTTAATGAATGCGTATTCAGTATAAACCTATTTACCTATTCGGGAATAAAATTATGTTTTTTATGATACACCAGGTTTAATTAATGAAACACTTCCCTATAGATTTTGTTTCAAGAAATGCTATTCCAACGACAAAAATTTTCCCTAATGTTCACCACCTACTGAATTTTGCAAACCCAACCTTTAGAAGTACATATGGGGGTTTATTAGAATCTTATGTCCAATTTTTAGAATTTGTTCTGCCAATGCCCGGTACGCTTTATGAATTTGTAATGATGTGCCAAAAGTTGTCGTTATCCTTTGCAAATTAATTAACTGTTGTTGGTCAAACGGGTTGCGTATTTTGTTCCATCGATAAGGATGCGAAACAAAAATTATTAATTCCTTTTTTGTAATCATAGGCTGCCTTTTTCCGTACCGAATTGAGATAATGTCATAGATACCCTTTCGATATCTTAAAAATGTCATTTTACAATTGCCTGGAATAGTTTTTTAATGAAAATTCCTATTTATTGTAGAATCAGCCATCGCAATGTCTGCAGGTGAAACTTAAAATTTATTTACTTTATTCCGCGTGATACTTTTGCTAACGCTAGGACCTCTCTTTATCCAAATGTCCAAACGTCTATTCTTCCGCTTGTTATCCATCCAGGATATTCGGATTACCTGATATGCTTTAGACAGGACCAGAATACGGACAAGCATTACTCCCAGTGAGAGGAGAGCTCAGCACATATTCTGCACTTGCACAGTAACCACCTCCAGAGAGGACTTCATTCAGGCAAAACTCTCTTACAAGCGCAATAAATGACGTGATTAAGTAGTATTCGTATTGCTGAAACTTTTGCAATCCCAAACATTATAAGGCAGATGTTGGGTCTTCGAGTGTGACTTTAATCAATCAATTCTATATAAAGGACGAGGATTACTGTTTTCCTTAAAGCCTGCACCTGAGACTTTATAGCCCAGGCAGGCTTCTGTATGGCAAAGCGAGCACTTTAATATAGTCGCAAAAGGACTGCATGGTCGACTAAATTGGGTCTTGGGATTTGAGAAGCGCTCGCAGATAACCTGCGATATTGCAACAAATTGCAATGCTTATGTCTCCAAATATGTCTGTATAGCTTTCTAATTTTCTGTCCTACATCCATTCATTGCATTAGATTCCGAGTAAATAATATTCTGACTTTTTTTATAAAGTCCACGAAATGGTTTCATGAACCTGGATGATACTGAGTTTCCAAATGCCGTTTTAGATCGTTTTATCTACCATGATTTTGACAAAATCAGAACTCCGCAATATGCAATACTCTACTGGATCATTGACACAAGTAACTACAAGATTTCAAATGTGAGTTTAAATAAAAATTATTGAGGGGTCCTCAGGCCAGGTCAACTTCCAACTGTTAGACCATCAAAAACACCGCTCCTCACATACTTTTCTCCCATTTTTACACGCTTCCTGAATAAACAGATTCCTGACTGGGTGGGAAAATTAAGACTCTTTGAATTAAGGCAAACAACCGACGTTTAAAATTGAATGCCAGCTACTCGTTGAATGTCCGACCATGGTGCATTTTCGTTGATTATCAGTAGGGAGGCATTGAGGCAGAAAGAGTAAATAAGATATTGGGCTGTTTATAGGATGGGATGTAGAACTGCATATGTAACAACGAAATTGTCTCAAAAATATCATTATGAAGGTTATTTCATTCACGTTTTTGCAACCCATATAGTTCTACTGTGAAGATGATCAGGGCATCCTTTGCTCTCTGAATGACAGCGAAAACAAATGCCGTAAGTCCGTATCAAGAGCAACAACTTTCAGTTTATTATTGAACCGAAATGTCTTACAACTCCTTTTAAATGGTTCACAAAAAAATAACACCCGAATAAGTATAGCGTAAAACAAACTTAACCTTCCGAAAAACGATATGCAGTCCATATATCAAAAGCATAAGAGAAATAGCTAAAGTTATTTGTATTCACATACAGTAAGGCAAATGCGCCTTACAGTCCATCATTGCAATTATTAACACTACAAATATCAACCCAATTACAGAAGCCCATTGAGGCGTAAATTAATGCTTCAACAGCAGGAATGTATTCATATTTTCTAAGCAAAAAATGAGCGCATCCACTGCCTTGCAAACTCTCATTTGTATTTGAATATACTGTTCTTTTAAAGATCTCCAAATCTTTGACGACGTCGTCATCTACACACACAAATTGGAACATACTGCCGCAAAATTGGATTCTTTACAGTGTGTCCTCAACGACAAATACAAAAGCAGGAAATCGGTCACTTGGGATGGTAAGCGGTTCCCATTTCTCGTATGAATTACAATTTTTCGGACATAGTCTACTGATCAGATTGATTATCGGAAGGCTTTGTGTATTCGTCAATCTCAGCAATCGAAGAGATGTCGTATGCCTCCGATGAAAGTAATGTAAGCATCCATGTTCATTGATTGACTAGCAAACATTGGGAAAATACCTAGCTGAGCTAACTAAAAACCTTTAAACAACAATTTGCTTTAATGAGCTCCTGCATGAAACTGGGTAATTAGGAATATTATTATTTCAACGCCGACATAGAGTTGGTGACCAGAATCAAGGCGGAAGATTTTTAATTGGCGCATAAGTACAAAAAGTTGAAGGCAGTACCTGCTCTACCTTCTCTAATCTTTGCTCAAAGTGCAGTAGATTACTGTGTGCAACAAATAGACCTCGTCGGTATACTCCGAGTTGGCGCGTAAACGTTCACACTCAGTTTCAGTTGACTCAATCCTAAGCCCGCCATCACAGGTCAGTATTTCAACCCTCCTGTATTGATCGTCAGGCTGTCTTCGCCTATCGCCTCTTACCAAATGTCTTGAACTGAAATATGACACTTGCACTTTCTTAGTCCGCTTGTCTGATTAGTTAACACAACTTAAAGTAGATGTGCAAACTCATGAAATGTCAACCAAAATTTCGAAATGCGTTCTCGTTTCGGAAAGATAAATTAAGCAGTGTTGTAAAACTAATCATGATGCAGCATGAATTCATAATGATCCAGTTACCACAGGGTGTCAACTTTCGAATGAACTTATTTTCGGCTGCATGCAAGATCCGTACTCTGCAAAAAATGACTGCTTATGTTGTATGCAATTTTCTCATTGATTTTCGATGTCCTTGAAAATTAAATTATATTTAATGGAAAACATGCATAAAAATATTCATTCTTTTACTTATTCGGTAGAAAATCCCGTCTTCCTCCAATTTTTTACTCAATGGAAGAGTATAATTCGCTTTTAAAAAGCTTTTCTAATTCCCGAATAATCTTGAACCCGACCTGCTGTTACAGTGGCAATCAGGGTTTCAAAACTACAAATTGTATATTTTCCGTGTACGGAAATCCATGCATTTCTCTACGGTGTTAAGAGGAGACCATAGGAGGTTTATAAAATTAAGCAGTGGATTTGAGCAATATTGTTAACTTTACAAGCCACATTCTTATACGTAGTTATATGACGTTTCATGAACGGCCATTTAACGGTATTAAAAATCTCACAATTAGAAACGTTTTAAAACCGAATTATACCCTTCTTTTGAGTATGAAATTGGAAGAAGACGTGATTTTCTACCGAATAAGTAAAAGAATGAATACTTTTATGCACGTTTTCAATGAAATATAATTGAATTTTCAAAGTCATCGAAAATCAATGAGAAAATTGCATGCTACATAAGTAGTCATTTTTTGCAGAGTAGAGATCTTGCATGCAAACGAAAATAAGTTCTTTCAAAAGCCGATACCCTAAGGGTAACTGGATCATTATAGATTTATGCTGCATCATGATTAGTTTTACAACACTACTTAAGTTATCTTTTCGAAACGAGAACGCATTTCGAAATTTTGGTTGACATTTCATGAGTTTGCACATCTACTGTAAGACGCCGTTCTTTGAAGTCAGCATTCTAAAACCATAATGCCAATTCTTGAGACTGCATGCTTGTGAGACTTGATAAATTATATTATTTGAAAAGCAACCCAGCAGACCCATGGCCTGGGACGAATATGAACTGACGCCAGGCTGTATTGCTGTTAAAGGCCTTTCCATCTGAGCTATCGTTAAAGAGTTAGTCGATGAAATGCCTGTGAAGATGTGGTAGAGGTTGACGGTTTATGTCCGTTCCAGGACACATCTATTCTGATTACCGTTCATCCACTATTTCGGCAACAAGCAGTAAGGAAACAATTATGTGATGTTTCATTTGCTTGGCCTTTCGTGTTTGTGCACTATGATTACGGCTGTCTTTCAAGAAGATCGTCCATACTCCATTAACCGTGTTTTGCGAGTCAAAAATAAAGA
Organism: Spirometra erinaceieuropaei; assembly: GCA_902702965.1. NCBI lineage: Eukaryota > Metazoa > Platyhelminthes > Cestoda > Diphyllobothriidea > Diphyllobothriidae > Spirometra > Spirometra erinaceieuropaei. The sequence continues at coordinate 62,950 of CACRXP010001149.1, read as the reverse complement.
AATTCAAAGCACTCACACTGTCGATGTACCGTTTCGGGTGAGAAATTCAACAAATATTCGACGCCAATCAGAGAACTTTGGTGGTTTAATCTGTTCTTCAGCTGTTGTCCACGTTGTTAAATTATTTTATACATAAGGAAATTTACCGCCTGGAAAGACTAACTCGTTTGCAAACTTAGGAGCGATTTTTCGTTCCCGTGGCTATTTCGTTTTAAATGGCCTTCTTCACTGGATTGTAATCGTACTTGATCGTTAGACAATTTTAATAAAAAAAAATCGAAAAAAACAACAGTCATTACCAAGACTGGATTGCTATAAGATGTACAAGTGCGAATTTCAGGGCATTTTGACAGACAGTTTTTTCAAGTACTAGGTGATGTTTTGTCGACGTATTTTGCAATACACTTCACCAACACACGTTTTATTTGGGCTAGCTTTCATTAAAGTTGCATTTTTGAACCAACTGACTAACGCCATTGGGTCGTGAATACAGTTTCGTATCTTCCACTGCGAATTTTCCCAATAATGAAGATGTTGGACACGCCAGTCGCCCGTACTCCCAGATAGTGGCTGGGAAGTATGATTGAAGGATGATCAAATCGCAAAATCAGCATTCCACTGACAGGTGGCATTGTCCTGGTAATATTATTATTATGAGACTTCAAAATGTTAACGTCAGGGCACTCTACATGAGAGTTGGGTTAGGTACTAGGGGATGTTGCGATTCACTGGACCAACCTTTGTGTCATTTGAGTTACATTCCATTACAGCAGCATATTGGACCAACTGCTTTAAATGCGCTTAAACTGTGAGTACAGCTTCTCACGGTCCACAGCAAATTTGCCCATTAATTAGCCGTTAGACATGGTAGTCGTCTAAGTATTTAAACTACGTTTTAAATAAAGGCTGGGGAGTGGTGATGGAAGGATTACATCGCAAAAGTTATAGGCGGTCTTCATGGGGACGGCAAATAAACATAGGAGCAGGTTGATTTCCGTCAATCGATAATCGCATGTACTAACGATCTGAAATTTTCGGATTCATCCGAAATTGTAAACCAGATGAAATGCGTTTATTTCACGAAAAGATGATATTACTTGATTTTCCTCTTTCTTCTTCCGACTTAAATCGTTTGGCGGTTGAACAAAGTTTGCAATTCCAAGTATAAATTTTTATAAAGACGTAATCTACTTCTAAATGAGTGAAGGAAATAATATTTTTATGCATGTTCTTTATGAACTATGTCCGAATTTACGAGAGCATCGAAAATAGATAGAAGGTCAAACACTACAAATAGTCATTTTTCACGAAGTATAGTATTTGCAGGCGGCCTAAACGAACTTCTTTCGAACGTTGCCATCATGAAGTAACCGCATTATTTTAAGATTGAGCTGCTTGGGGATTAATATTATAGCCCTACTTAAGTCATCTATCCGAGTCGAATATATATTTGAAATTTCGGCTAACATTTTACAAATTGACACATCTACTGTATATTTGACGATACTGCGATACCTTTGAGCAAAAGGCGATATTGTTTGATTTTCCTCTGTCTTTTTCTGACTAAACTTGATAAGCAGTCAAACGTTTGCGGAATTAATGGGAATTGTATAGTCTTCTAAATAATTTTTCGTCGTTTTTACTCACCGTTACTTAGTGCCAGTGGATCGAAAAGATGGGGTATTATCACCCTGTCTGAGAATATTTCGATATTTAAAACATATATGGCGGAGGTTTGGTTCTGGAGCCCCACTTGATTGATACCATATGTTTAGCTTAATAAAGAGTATTATTTAACATACCTAACTTAGTTATTCGTTGAATCAGGAAGGGAAAGAGGGCGTAAGCAGAGCTCGGAGCGCACTGCAGGGAAGCGCGTGAAGGTGGCGTGTACACATTCCCCTCTCCCGACACAGCCACTCGCTGGATTAGTAGGGTAAGGGGGGCGCAATCACAAGTGAAAAGCCTTAGAGGGAACCGCGTGTTAATTCCCAATGTATGACCACTCTAGTGGAATTGACAGAGTTCCATTCCGTACGACCAATGCCATTAGCAAGCCTACTTAATCACCAACTGGATAAGGATAATAAAGAAGGCGCAGGCGGGGCTCAAAGCACTCTCAGAGAAGCGCATATGCATTTTTAACTGATGTAAAGGAGGATGGCGTATAAGCGCACCACCATTTGTGGCAAAGTTACTTGTCGGCTTAAAATGGTAAGGAAGGCGTAAACATGTGATATTTGTAAATTCAGCATACTTGCATATGCTAAACGTTTTTGGAAAGCTAACCGGACGGAATCAATCAAGTGCAGCTACGGAGCCCAGCCTCGCCAATATTTGTGCTTTAAATGAGCATTAAGTCAATTAAGCAGTCCTTTTCCCATGAGGCACGATATTTTAAAATTTATTTGGGCACATACGACTTTTGTTTTAGGTTGCTTTTCTTTAACGTTAACCCTGTCGTTCACATTCAAAGACATATTTAAAAGTTTAAACAAGACAAATCGCTCGTTTTAACCGAATAATAAAGTCATATTCGCAACATGCATGTAAGCTTTCCTTAAAGCATCCTCCATGTTTGCAAGCGACAGATAATACGATGACCCCGCACGAATTAATTGCTCAAACACCGTCAGTGCTACGTATGAGTTAGGATAACCTTTTGTTTTCCACTCTTTTTAGACAACTATTTCCCTCACAGTGAAAGGACACACCGACATCATTGACAGCCGTTCTTCAGAGCTTTAAGCGTGCAACTAAAAATATGTGGATTTTCTTGTTCTTCTGTCTATGCTGAATAACACTGGAAATATAAAATGGTTTCTTTACGGCCGGCGAGAGATTTTGGTTTTCTATCTGCGAAAGGTTGTTCAAATTGTAACAGTCTTCCAGTTGCGCAGATCTGAATGCATACGCAGAGGTCAAAGAAAACTCTGGGAAGCGTGTCAAGCGAAGAATGTTCTTGTTCCAGCGACCGTTTACCCTCTCTTAAAATGCACCTAGACTGGGTGCAACAACCGCGTCTCGAGTTGGTTATTTACATCAACTGTTGAATTATCGATGTAAACGTTTTTTGTATGGGCCATAAGTAACGATATTCGCTTGCCCCCTATATTTTGGAGCTATTAATTTGGTGGTGGAAGCAATGGATTTACCTAACAAGCATTCGGCTACAAATGAACAACGACGGTGTGTATCCTCTCGGATAATATGTGTAATGCGAAGAGCCTTCGATGCAGATGACCTGTACTAGGGTAAATTCCTAATAGAAAAGATTATTTTGACGCCACAAGTCCGCCCATCGCAAAAGATCATCTTAACACCAAGAGAAATTGAGCGCTGTCATGTTGCGCCCTTATGAAAACGTTTATCTTTGTTGCGTTTAAGTTGGCAAGCTCAGTCGAAATACATTTTCGCCTCTGCCAGTCGCATCTCAGGCAATCAAAAATGAAGAAATTACAGCAAACTGATACTGATGCAAAGGAGAATGGCGTATAAGCGCACCTCCGTCTGTGGCAAAGTTACATTACCTGTGTTAACTCATGAAATGTCATGGATTAACACAGGTAAACGACTTTAACGTATGAGGGCGTATAAAGGAGGAGGGCGCATAAAAGGCCAAAAATAATTAAGGACAGAAACAGATACAAAAAATCAGTACTTTGTTGATTGTCCTTTTGAATTAATAACGGCAGAAAGTCTGTCGGACACAGACATGACGAGGTTATCTACTGTGGATTGTAAAATGCAATTCTTAAGTATAAAATCCAATTTTTTCTGCATTGAAAGAGTCTTCTTAGCTTTGTGCCTATTTCTTTTGACTACTTCAAAAAGATTTTCGATAGGATTCAAATCAAGACTGTTGGCCGGGATGAAAATGGTTTGGAGGCCAATTGCTGAAAGGGTGGTTGTTGTCTAAAATGTTAGATTATATTTGAAAGCGGCATCAAATTCGTACCTCTATAGAGCGGTGGACAGGTGCATTGTCGTGCAAAATTACAGTATCCATTTGGCGCCGACTTATGCCGTTGTAGCCGAAAGCATCCTTGAAAATTGCAATAAACACCTTGCTGTTGATGGTGTCAATTGTTGACCGCCAGACAGGCCGCTAACCGAATTTAATTGCCATCCAAACCATCATCCGCCGACAGTTCTTGAATGTTGCCGTCGGTGTAGTGCGTTCTCTTGGGAAGTTCTTTCCACATATGACGGTTTGGAGCGATTTCGTAGGCTTATCTAAAAATAAAAACTCATCGCAGAAGAAAATGCTCTTCCAAAATGAAGATCTGAAATCAATATAATTCTTAGCAAATAAAAGCCGTTCTCTAATTAGTTTTCTACTTGAATATGGCTTAATCATGGCCTTTCGCCACCGCAGTTCAAATTCCTTCATCCTTTTCCTAATGATGTTCATAGAAAACATCGGCAGATGTTATCGTTGAATGGTCTCAATGGGCATGTAATGAAACTTTTTTAATGTACGACGAATACAATCGTCGTCTTGCTTGTGGACCGTTTGGGTCCCCCTATCTTATTTCTAGGAACAGTTTTATCATTAATAATGCGCCACAGAGTGACCTTACTAATATTGAAAAAACTAGCTAACGACTCACGCGGGATTTTCTCCGTCGCCAATTTTCGAATACGCTGGAAGTCAACTTCGGAGAGGTATTCTTTAGACATGGGTATCGTTTGGCGTGATAGAGAAAAGTGACGGCATGTCGCGCGAACTCAATATATATTCGTTTACGATACGCATTTTGG
>CACRXP010001149.1:35687-57775 GCA_902702965.1 Spirometra erinaceieuropaei | reverse complement strand
TCTATGCGATTTTATATCCTGAAGTATAAAATTAAGCCAAACAGGTAAGAGGTCTTTTGCGAATTTGAAAACTCTATGAGTTAACACCAAATTAACTAGTACCAAATAGTTAGTTCGAATTTCAAACACATAAAACTTTAATTTTCATCTTGTCTAATATCTTCTTATACGTAATTTAAAGAGGATACGAGCAAAACATTAACCGTTTCTGTAAAAAAAAAACAATTTATTATATCGTTTCTTGGCCATGCATTGATGATCATCGAGTGGGCCTAGAAAGTCAGCAAAAAGGATCTTGCAAAAAAGAATATAAAATCTGTCTTCGTGAGCAATCGGCTGAGAACACTGAAAATGATAAAGTATTTAGCGACATTTTACGGCCGGTCTGAAACGTAGCGTAAAATAAGAATAAAGGAAAAACGCAAGATAATTTGACGAAAAAGTCCGCTTTAGATACGCAAAATGGCATATTTACAATTTCCTCTCCACGTGCAGTACAGATATGACCGTTATTCGTATTAGTTAACAGACTAATATCCGGTTTCAATATCTTATTTTTTTCTATTATTTTAAATTGGTTGAGAAGGTGGGCAAATAATATTTCCCCACTACATCATATCCGTGGTGTCAAAAGTAAAACTTAATTTAAAGCACACCTTGCCACTGGATTGATTTCGACATTGACCAACGACCATCTTTGGTACAGAGAATGTTGTCAATATTCTTCTCCGAGCGATAAAATTTCAGGTGAACTTTTAATGTCTCGGAGTATTGCACGAGATCTATTAACAGAAAAATTAGGTTGAACGGCACAGTCGTCTATCTTGTTATTGGGTATATATATTTATATGAAATGTAATTTGCCACGTATGCCAAAAGAAAGATTTACATTATATTTTGATTTACCTTTAATAAGAATGTTTAACATATGAGCATGCGAAAAGTTCAAGATGGCGTTAATAGAATCAATTTATATTTCGCCGGTTATAATTGTCATTTAACATGCATTATCTCAAGCAAAGATAGGTCACGGATTACAGGCAATGAACTTAGGCTGCAATGATCACCCACCAGAATCTCCGTGCGGCATACGTGTGGGCTGTCTTGTGCAAACTCTATATCCATTTCTCCAGCAGGAAATCTGTCAAAAAATACAAGAAATGTTTCAGTCAATTTCAAAAAAACTACGGTAACCTGTACAATGACTGACCGATCTCATGAAATATTGGTTGAAATTTTGAAATCCCTTGCTGATTGGGAAGGATTCTTTAGGCATGGTTGTGATTCCGCTTATCTTGCAGCAAAATCCTTTAACATTTCGGACTTGCCAGAATGTTGGCTATTGAATGCATTTCTTTTCAATCTCCTGCAGAAACCATACTTGGAAAAGATGACTACATAAGAATGCTCCTTCGTCCAGTATGGAATACAAAAATAACGTAATTTCCTATCAAACGACTGAATGAAAGCATATTTTGTCCGTGGTTTCTATAAGATATATTTGGATTTGCAAGACCATCGAAAATCAATGGGAAAAGTGCATGTTATATAAGGTGCCATTTTTTACAGAGCATGATATCCACAGAAGATTGAAAAGCAGTGCATTTAAAAGCCAACGTCCTGTCGAGTCCAGAAAGGTATAGGATTATTCCTTAAGATAATCAGCATTCCAACCACGCCTGTGCAATATTTTCTGATAGAGAACGCATTTCAGAATTTCAGTCAATCTTTCATGAAGTCGGTCACGCACTGTATAAAGAGCCTAAACTTAGTGAAAACAGAAAACAAAATGCATTAGGCAACAACCTTCTGTTTAGCAGGGTCTGACGTTTGCATTATTGCCGGAATCAAACATCTTTTGGAGTGAATAACCACGCCCATAGGGTTAAAAGTCAACGGTTCGATCGTTGCGGCCGACGTTGTCCATCGTGTGCTCCACAGCAGAATGAGAGCAGGGGTGGTGACCTGCGGGTGAATTGGTTTGCAGCCATGGTGGACTTGTGCAGCGTCCGCCACGATTCCCTCTCCTCCCCCACCTGGATCCAGTGTTGGTACAGAGGATCGTCAGTCCTGCGCTCCATGCGAATCCAACCCCATAAAGAGGTTGGCACGCTAGTTCAACACGTCGCTGTTGGCACTGGAGAACTCAGGTGCAATAGCGCCAATCGACCGACGCATGGGGAGAGCGCACCAAACGGCCCTGACTCGATTGTACGGTCTTCCAAAGTGCCCCAAGCATGCGCTCCTCCCAGGCTGATCGTCTCGCTAAAAGGCATTCCAGCCTACGGACTGGCAAAGTGGCTGTTTAGACGTCTCAAGTTTCTGACCTTCGATTCGAAATCCACAGTCAGCATGTCCACGCAATTTTTGGGGAAACTTAAAGGGATAAGTCCCCTGCCAAGCAAAATCACGGCATCCTTTGATGTCACGTTCCTCTTTAATTCCATCTCGCAGGGCCTGGCGGTAAAGACCATCCAACTACTCCTATGAGAGAGATACCCCGAAACGAAGAATCGCCCCGAACACATCCAGACCATCTAAACCATGAAGTCCTGTCTCGCTATGTACTTTACGTTCGACGGAACGGTCTTCGAGCTGATGACGGGAGCACCGATGAGTTCGCCGATTTCGGGACTCATAGCCAAAGTAGTCCTACAACAGTTGAAGTCGCTGATTTTCCGGCACAACAGACCGAAATCCTGGGCCCATCGAACGAGAGCTGGTGCTGACACTTAACTTGCGTCACAATGTCATTCGTCCGGGCATTCAATATACGATGGAGGAGCAAGAAGACAACCTGCTAGCCTTTCTGGGTGTCCTTCTCTGCCACAAAGATTTTCGTGGTCTAAAAGCCAAAGTGTTCAGAGAGGCGACAAATACGACACAAATACTAAACTTCAACAGTCATCAGCCGATCGTGTATAAAATATTTAGATGACCTGATTCGCTATCAAATAAGTGAAAGCAAGATTATTTTTGTTCATGTTTTTCATAAAATACATTTAAATTTGTAAGACCATCGAACATGAATGTGAACAATACATGTTACTTAAGTAGTCACTTTTTGCAGAGTACAGTTTCTACAGGAGATGAAAAAGAAGTGCATTTAGAAGCCGACATCCTGCCCAGTCCGAAACACTATAGGTTTATGCCGCGTGATAATCAACATTACAACCTCACGTAAGTAATCTATCCTAAGCGAAAACGCATTTCAGAATTTTTGACAGCATTTCATGAGATCGGTCACTCACTGTACAATCAGCTGGCGACTGACGTGATTCGTCGGCACTTTTTAAACATTCTGCCTCTTCCTTTGGGGGGGGGGGTTAAGCAGATGCCGAATACCACCAGGGAAAGACGATCCGAGTTAGGCTAGATAGACGAAGGGGTTGCATGTCGCCTTCTCCGTGGGCCTTTTTGAAGCGAACGGGGTCTGACAGGGTACAATGCTGCCGGATCTGTGGATACACACACGCACACAGTCGACGTCCTCATCTGGTGCAGTTCACCGGTTGAGGCGTCGATTTTATTGCGACCAGTGGGCAGAATTTAGCTTTGAGGAGGTACACGTGAGAACTGGATCCCAGGTAAGGATCGCTTGCAGCAACTTGAGTCAACCTGCCGTCTCTATGCAACGTAACTCCTAACTCGACAGCCTTCGCGCCCCAAAGCACTAAGGCCAACGTATTTTATAGGATTGGACAGTTAAACTTGCGAAAACGTTCATTTGGAGGATAGCAAATGGTCGTTAAAACGGTTGACGTGCTGTAAATTATGTCCCCTTGGCAGATGCCTTAAAAAATGCTTAAAACGTAAACATGCTTACAGCTGGTTTGCGATTTTCTGCATTATAAAACTTGAATGCCACGTCTACTGCAGTTTTGTTTGTGCAGACGTCCAAAATTGTTGAGTTGTCATAAACGATTTGCACTTTTAACGAGAAATCAAAGTTAACCAATTGCATAATATTTACAAGATATGCAAAATCTGACGAAAATATAATGTATGCGATCCCGAAAAAACTGGAAATGATTTTGCTCTCTTTTGTCTGTGTTTACACTTTCAAGAAGGAAAAGAAACCCATAACGTAATGAATTTGTCGATGTTGAATGTTCTATGAAGGTTATGGCAAAGGACGATAGGAGATTTGACTTCAAGAAGGTAGACAGTATAGTCGAGTTACTAAATTATAAGGGCAGCAATTTTGCTTTTAATGTAATTATTGTTACAGACGCACATTGCGCACCAAAGAAGTTTTGCATAGGAGGCAAGTGGACAGTTAATCGAATGTTGCCTTTATTTTCCCACCCACTTATAGGCCCCTAAATGTCTTATCTCACAAATAACTATTGACAATGCGTGCATCCGGATTTATTTGCACCAAACATACCAAGAAAAACTGGGCGTGTCGTTAAGGAAGAAATGTCAGGTTATATGCATGTACTGGCAGACATGTATGATTACTAACACTTTCGGAATCCTTGGATATTATAGACTGTAAAATGTATGGAACAATAGGCTGCTATTGCATATATATTGAGGTAGTATTTTATGCTTGCGCAGGGGTCTTAATAGGTCACGCAGCTCATGTCAGTAAAGTAATTAATTCTTATTCTCGAGGCAAATCTACACAAACTGATGGAATGAAAAATTTCTATTTTGCGGGACGCTATTCTAAATACTGTTTAAGGTAAGCATTTAATTAAAACCAGGGATTTTATGTCTGGTAGATCGAATTATTTTAAATTTCTATATTGTGCATGTAAAATAAAATTTGCTTAATCTTAATCATGTAAATTTGATTGGAATCCTGTGGCTATTTGTTTAAGAGGACAAATGTTCAATATTTAGGAAGATAGGAAACCAAGTGATAAGAACAATGGAAGTCTGTTTTTGTTGAAACTAGACGGCGTAAGGTTGTAAGAATAAATGATCAAGGGTGCTTTTATTATAAAGGACAATCTCTTCATAATAACACCACGGATCAGCGGAGGTTACTTTGTAAACTAGGAGTAATTTTGTTTGCTTTTAAAATCTGTCTACGTGCCAAAATCTAAATCGAAAATATGAAAACAATCAAGGATTAACTAACTTTTTGCTGAGGCTTTCATTCCACACGCATGAAAGGTGACTTGGTCAAAACTCTCGTAAATCCTTGGATAAGCTTTTATTAGATTGTACTTTTGAGGGTTTGAGATGTTAACTTCTAGTCGGCCACGTTCGCCATCTTGGAGGAAATGTTTATAATTAAATATGAGAAACAGAAATCTACATCATTCACTGGTTAGATCCAATTATCATAAAAGACGTTTTGTAAGTTTGATTGAATTTTTATTTACGATTCCGAAAACATTAAACATCACAACGTACCTTGCACATAATGACAGTCGATCATCTTAGATTTATCAATTGTCACACATACCGCCTGGCCGACAAGGTAGAGTTCATGATCTAATGTTAGAAACTGCACATCGCTGCTAGTCAGAATCCTCAAATGTGCAACGGGATCTTTTCGACGGTAAGTGCGTTTGTTTTGGCCGCATGGCAGATCTATTGAAATGCAGGCATTAGTGGGCAAATAAAAATTTTGGGAAACGCACGCTAAAGGTACATAAATGTATTCACCAAACAACTTGTGTTCAGATATTTGTTGTCCTTAAGATATTGAATTACAAAAAATCAAATTATCAAGTCCTTTTTAAAAAACGGCTATCAGATCTATAAAAACCATAGGAAAGTCTGAATTATATTTAATCGTAAATATGTCTAGCTGCCTGCTATTAATTAAAGCAGACCGATCAATAGGCATAAATGTTCTCTAACTGTCAGGAGACATCCACAATAGATGACATATCTCATGAAATGTTGACCGAGTTTATAAAATGTGCTTCGGATTCTAGAAGATTTTTTTGATGGGTTCAGCATTATCGGCATTTAAATGGGCCTTCTTTCGAGGCACCTACGCAAACTACATTCAGTACAGTGATTACTTAAGTCTATGTATTTCTACAGTGATTTCCGATTTCCCTATTAACGCAAATATATTTCACAAATGGCAAGCAGATGAACATTTATTATTACTCGTTTTATAGCAAAATGCGTTTTCGGTAAATATGGATCACAAAAAATGACATGTCTTGATTTAGAAAGCCTCAAATTGCGAAGATGTTAAGATATGCAGTGGCGCTTTATTAGGGCTACTAATATTTACTGTGTAATTTTATATAAACCATTTATGACTCCCAATGGCGTAGAGCAGTATGTGAATCTACTTTGGCGGCATGCATATAACATGTGGTGCACCAGGTTCAAGTGGAGCAATTAATCACCTGGAAATTGCAAAGGTTTTTGTAAACCGAACGGCTCTCTCAACTATAATTCTATTTAAATGAGACGTAATTTTGAATCGAATGATTATACAAGATGATATTTTGTCCGCGTTTTATAGGTTATGAATTTAGATTTATAAGGGTATGGGAAATAATTGAGAAAGATCCATATTAATAAAAAAGATTTCTTACACCGACGGCAGATTATCCAGGGGCCACAACGAGGCTAATTTTAAAGTCTGCACTATATTTCGTTTAGTAAATATTAACAGATAAAAGTTTGAAGTATCTTCTTTACAATACCGTCTGCGCGGTTTTTGGGTAAAGAATTTTACTGATGAGTAAGTTGTAGAAGACATTAAGAGATGGGGTGTTTGCTCGAAATCGGCAAGTCTATAAACTAGCACTGCAATAATACATTAATTAAACTAAATTTCCCTAGGCAAGATATTTAAGACTCTGACATGACAATGAGGTCGAAAAATCAAAGACCTTATGAAATGCCGCAATTCCCCCATAAATGCCAGAGATCCATTCCAAGGACTGGGGTGACTGCTGAGAATACTGTCCTCGCACTAACGCAGGATTAATAAAACCAAGCTATATTAATTTGACGAAGCTGCGACATTCAAACTCTGTGCTGTATTTTAATCCTATCGCATCAAGGTAATCAACTGCAAGATAAACTTGCTATTTTTTCTGTTCTCTTTCTAAAAATGCAGGTTTATACATCCGAAGACATTTTTTCAATCTACTTTCTCAATATATTACATTGGCTGGAAAGTTTACTCTAACAGGTACTTAGCATTGTGACCGTAGATATTTGTAGCAATTCGTAAATACGCATGAACCAACGCTGGTCGGTTAGATCGTAACTGTCGCAGTACACCAACGTACTGCTCTTCACTGATCGAAGACGAAAATCAGCTGTCATCATTTACTGCGGAAACTTCAAAATTTGCTTAATTGTCAGTCTCAACAGCTGCAAAATACTTTATTTTTATGGGTACACCAAGTGGAGCATAAGCTTAAACATTCACTATTTCACTCAAGTGCTGCACGGTGTTATTGCAGATACCAAGTCTTCATAAGAGGCGTGTGTTTTTGAAATTAAGCCCTTTTGATAATGTAAACAATATCAATAATGCAGGTGTGACATGCAATACAATGTGATTGATGACGTGCTTAATGCAAAAAAATCATCTGGATATAAAAATAAGATAAAGTTATCAACTGAAAACTTTGCTTAGTTAAATCTACCTAATTTAGTTGGTGAATCCACGTGACATCATATTTTGGCAGACTGTCATCTTAATTTTCTTTTGATCCAATAAATCTGCCCATTAATTTGACGAAAATTCTAAATATTTTTATGCTAATTGCATGGTATGTTTTCCGTTTTTAATGACACCAAATAAAACTTATAGATCTCAGTGCGCACTATACTCGAGCAGTATTTATTTAATCGGCCCCTTGGTTTAGAATAACAAAAATACAATTTTTTCAAGCACTTAATCGTCAAAGTTCAAGTTGTTTTTACAATACAAGGATTCTTTAAATTTGCTAGTGTAGGTGAACTTACCCGATAAACAACTGCACAGGCCTAAACATATGAAAAATAGAAAATATGTTAAATTCGCCATGGTCCAGAAGCGTATGTTATACTGGCGTTCCGTACTTTTAAATATATAGGCGTGAATGATAGACATAATTTCTTACTCAATGCAAATTCCAGTGTGCACACAAAGGTCAGTTAGTCCAGTGTAAAGTGTGTCCAGAAGCTTAGTATGCACAGAGTTAGCTGAGCGTATGACCTTTTCTGAACTCAAATGCTGGTGGCAGAAGAGCTCAGAGCACGTAATCAATAGATGACTGCCAAAAGATGAGCAAGAAAAACTACCATTTAGAGAGTCTGGCAAAGTTAAAGAGAGGGACCCCACTTAACTGCCAGTAGACTAGAGAACGTGACATACGTGATTTATGGTAAAGAGAATTTTATAGATTGCGCAGCACGCTAGACAGCAAGCTGACAAAATGAAAGAAAATACAGAAATTGCCTGGATTTATGCCAAAAGTCATATCCTATGCTATTGCGCGACAACTGAAATGAGAGTTGTAAATAAACAATAAACAGAAATTAAATTTCACAAAGTAACGGATTCTGAGTTAAGGTGTGAGGTCGTGGGAAGTAATCGTTGTTGGCAGTGTAACTTCTGTAACGAACTGCAAATTCATTCCAGGATAAAACCTCATCTGACACCATCCACTGTCTACTGACAGTCACGTGGTGTCCGCCTCTATACCGTTGCCACCAGTCTAAAAAGCGTTTTGGTTTTAGACTCAGCTCCATTTTTTCTTCTTTAAATCTCAGTTGCAACAAAAATAATATAGCAACTAACAAGGCGAATGAAAAGCTACTCCAAAATCACCTACGACCGTCGCTTTGGAATTGACCGTAACATACGAAGCATTAGCTAGGAGAGTTGAAATTTAAAATAGTTCATTGTCAGGAAGTCCGGCATAAAAGAAGTAGCCCGCAAAAAAGACGATTACGTAGAGCAGGCTACTTATTCGGATATGTACCTGCACAGCACGTGTTTAATTATAAGCATAAAGAATAATACAAAAGTGAAAACACCGATTAAATTGCCTTCTCTATTTTACCTTGGCTCATAGTACAGACTCGCGAACTACTAGGAAAAAAGTCTCGCAAAAGAACATTATATTCCCTAAGTTGATTATCAAAGACACTATCTGAAGGACACTATCTGAAGGACACTATCTGAAGGATTACAAGTACATTGAGTGACCGATCTCATGAAATATTAGCTTAAAAATTTAAAAGTGTTCTCGATTAGTAAGGATTACCGTTAACACGATTGCAATAATTATTATCCCGCGGCATAATCGTATAGTATTTCAGACTTTGTAGGATGTCAGCTTTTGAATGTATTGCCTTTCAATCTCCTGTAACAACCGTTAGAGTTGACTGCCTAATCAGCGTGCATTTGCCGCATTAATTATCGATGGTCTTGCAAATTCACATATATTTTATGGAAATCATGAAGATAAAATACGCTTTCCTTAAGTCGTTTGATAGAGCTTTTCGGATGCAGTCGGAAAGGCTTTTGTTCAAAAAGCGACACCCTGAGTTAACTGAAGTATTATAGAATTCTGCTGCAGGAATATTAATTTTACAACCCTACCTAATTTGTCTTTTTGAAACGGAAACGCATTTCGGAATTTCTGTCGAGATTTCACGAGTTAGCCCACTTACTCTATGTAGAATATATTGTTCTCATTGATTTTCGATGCCTCTAAAACTCTGGTTATATTTCGTGGGGAACATGCATAACAATCTTAATTATTTTGCTCATTAGGTGGCAAATTACGTTCTTTTCTATTTTCATACTCGAAACAAGTGTATAAGTCGGTTTTTAAAAAGATCTAATTGTGTGATGACCACCAAATGGTCGTTCATAAAACGTCCTGTCCCCGCATCTGCCAATGTGGATTGTATATTTATCAATATAGCTCAAATCCACTGCTTCATTTCATCAACCCCATATAGTATTCTCTTATTATTAGGAAATTGCACAAGATTTACATTTTTATGTTCATCCTATTTTCTACTTTGGCAAGTGATCCAATGGCCCACTTATCTTTTTAGATTTAAGCGGCCTTTTTCTTTTAATAGAAATCTAATCTTTCCCTATTTACCACAATTTAATTAATTATAATACATGAGCATCTCGCTAAGAGTGCAACAGGCCAGACGCAGACAGCTGTTTCACGGTCCTTACCGATCATCAGTACGTCATAGGCCTTATGAAGTTAGGTATATAAGCATGTCAAGTGGGTGTTTGACTCTCAATATTGTGGTTAGGATCTCACTCGATCCCATTCTGACACAGTTTTCGTTGTCGCCAGTAGCTAGCTGGTGGGCGGACAGAATGGGATCGAGTGAGATCTTAACCACAGCAGTGAGAGTCAACCGCCCACTTGACATGCTTAATTAATTATCTTACGTTTTCCACATTTAAAATGGGAATCATCGGCCTAGTTCGGAGGGGAATGTTGCCAGACCTTCCTTTTTCTCTTTGCCATGCTGATATCCGGAGGAATCGTAAGTGTCGCCCTGGTCAAAGAAACCCCCTGGCGCCTACTGACGTTAAGTAAGGTTCACAAAATTAAGATTATGCTTGCTACCAAAATGTGTCCAACAGTTACCTTAATGTCTAACTTGTGCTATTATCGTTTTCTGTCCTGTGTTAACGAAAACTGTGATTTCACAGTTGTTTCTGCAATCGCTTCTACTTTTTTCTACGAATTCCTGGGTTTCGCCTCTTCGCTTGCGTCTGTGATTTAACATTTGCCGGGCCGGATGGTGTCTCACTGTTTTGCCCTTAGTCATTTTCCTGTCAGATCACACCTGTTCCGACATATCTTATTGACATGTATTTTATAGAGGAAAAGATGTCTAATTCTTGGCGTGCAGTAAGAATCATTCCCACCTCTAAAGGTATAATACTTATGACACTCAGTAATTTCATCCATTTCCGCGTCCATTCGAACACATTGCGCTTCTTGCACGAGCTGCCCTGGACACTAATATACCCTTTTAACCTACGCTCTTTTACCCATTTCAGTGTCAACAACCTGAGACTGACAAATTACTGCGTCAATGTTAAATATGCCAAAGACGCCGTCGTTGACCATTCTAGTATAAGGGACACTCACCTCAGGTTTCTGAGGGCTGGTTGGCGCATGTCGTTGCATGCTTGTTTGAAAAAGGGTCTTTTGCCACTTCTTGTTTTCGCTTCCGACATCTTCGCGGTCAACACCATAATATCACACATTTCATGTCGTACAAGGAATTTGCAAACTGAATTATTTAATAAACTTCCCATCTCTTTTTCTATGTTACACTGTTTTCGAATCTCTTATCTTCCTCTCACATTTATATCCTTTGTACCGGAGTACTCAAATCTGGCTACTACAATCAATTTTACGTTCCTGATACATATTCAGTTTTGGTAATGGAAGGTTATAGACGTCTGCATTCACGTTCCCATTTGTGATAATTCTTTTGCTATTTTTCGTGTTTCCTTCTAGAAGAACATGCACATTTATGGCACGGTTTTCGTGTTTTTCCTCTGAAGTCGTCGGTTTTCTGACGATTTTATCATTCATGGTGTGTTTACTTTCTTTTCTCTAAATCCATTTGCGCTGCCCGTTCTGACTTCTGATATCTCAACGGCCCCAGTACCATTTGTGGAACGACATATCCTTTTGACAAGCATTATATTGATACAGGGATGCCTTATGTTTTGCGTACATTAAGAATTACTCTTAAATTATGAATATTATGAAACTCAATAATTTCGTCAATTGCGCGTCGGTTACAGATGTCTACATTCGCAGTCTCATTCGTCATAATTTTTGTGCTATTTTTCGTGCTTCGCCCTATAAGAACATGCATATTTATGGCACATTCGTCGTGTTTTTCCCCTGAAGTGGTCGTTTTTCCAACAATTATATCGTTCGTGGTGTGTTCATTTAATTTTCGCCAAACTACTTGGTTTAAAATCCATTGGCATTTCGTGTCCTGTCTTCGGAAATCTCAACGTCCCCAGTATCATTTGTGGAACGAGATCTGACGTTTGAAAAGAATGAATTCCAGAAACCGGGATAAGAGTTGCTCCGGCAACTATTCCATGCACATTAATCCTTCAACGTTTGTTATTTATTGGTTTCTATTCTGGCTACGCTAGATGATTAACACAGTTGCTGAAACCTTTTGAAACTTTGTTTGGGATCCACACAGACGCTTATGTGTAACAAGTTGAAAAATTTCACAGATGCATCTCTTCTCAATTAGTAGCCTTGATCACATTACTTCAGAGGAAAGTTGAAATTATGCACAGAATCTGGGGCCTAAACCACATTCCCTCACAAGATGGAGGCAAACCCGTCAACATATCAGTCAGCGGAAAATTCATGCTGTGAGCGGGTAGACAGTTCAGAAGTTCAAATGTATCACGCACAGGCGCACACTGACCACTGCAAGTACAAATTACTTCTCAAAAAGAAGAAAAATACACGACGGTGGGTTTACAAACCAACACGCTTACGAGGGCGAAAGACCGCGTGATCATGCGCGTAGCCTAGGTTGCTGCCCCGTTGTATGCTGCATTAAAATTTTGCATGATAAAATTATCTCTTCGAACGCTCACTAATTGCGACTGACAGGCCTGTAGATGTTTCCACTTACGGTTCATAAAACACAGCTTCCTCAATTTCAGGCAGTTAGGCGCAAAATGCTGCAGAAAGTCTGTGAATAGTGTTTATCATAACGAATACTGTGGGATAAGGATTGTTTGCATAATCATTCCATACAGCCAACCACTGCGGCGTTACACCTTTAATTTTACTTATCCCGGCTACGAAGGATGATCAATGTGTTTGCTGAAATGTTCAAAATATGATTTGGTAGATTTCGCAGACGCCTATACATGACAAGCCCAGAATGACACAACTGCATCGCTCCGCAGTAATCAACTTCGATTACAGTACACTTTCTATCGAATTCGTTCTAATTAATAGTCAAATTCGATAGAAAACCTGAGGCCTAAACCATATTCTCTCACAGCAAAAAGACGAAAGTCCTCAACACTTTAGTTAGCCATAATTTCGCATTGTGAGAGCAGACAGTTCACAAGTTCAAAAGTTTCCCGCATGTGAGCTCACTAACCACCGCTGGTAAAACTTACTTCTCCCTAACACGTAAGATACACGACCATAGTTTTAGAGGCTAATACACTCATAAGGGCAAAAAACCGCGTGATTGCTTGCGTAACCTCTGTTGATGTCTCGTTGAGACAGCATATTACGTCGAACAAAATTGTCTAAGCAAGTTAAGACAAAAGGCACGTACGTCTGTGGGATAGGCGCATGAAACCAGCCACAATTTGAGTCTTTCGCCTGCACATGCTGTTAACTGACTAATTCCTGATATCAGGCACGAAATGCTTTCAGAATATGTTAGGTGGAAACAGCAAAGTTCAGTTTTACATACCTCGAAGTCGGATGAGAGATTAGTGTGCAGATATCTAACGATAAATGCGAATAAGCGAGTTCTAGGAAGCAGTTCGTCAAATTGTCTTTTGAATTCTCCAATGGGAATTTTCTCACCCCTAAAACAATAGTATTTAGCATAACAAATACTACAGTGACCTTTTTAACCCCACCTACATACAGTGTGCTTATGCAAACAAACCAATTTGTGCCATCAAAACCGCAAGCCAACATTTTCCAAAATCGGTCTTAAGGCAACCGGACCAAGATATGAACACTTCCTTGTAGGGTAGGGGTCTTTAATGTTTTAGTTTTGTTGACCTGAACCGATAAGTGAACATTTTTGATAACTTTTCCACTGGACCTCTATAACCATTGGATCCAACGGAAATCGGTGACTAACGCAGGAAGCAGAAAGTTTCGGTTAAAAACGGTAGCACTAAATTAGCTGTCATTATCAATTACTGGCTTAACGGATGCGTTATTACATTCTAGGCAATAAAGCGTTCACTAATCTGATATTCGAATGACTGAAATATTTGCCGTATTAGCAGACACGATTTCATGCGCTGAATGACAGAGGCACTTATGTGTTCAGTCAACGAGTTCAAGTCTGACACAGGTTTTATCAGTCTAGTTCTGTCAAAAAAGGTTTATATGACTGATAAAGTTCAATCAACAAGCAGAAGGGAGTGGTGAAAGGAGGACGTTTCAAATGTTCACCAAAAGCCCATCGTCTGTTTCATCGACTCTGGCTTTGAAGACCGTCCGAATGCCCACTCCCCAAGTGGGTAATAACTCTACCTAAGCTGTCTTCGTAAACAGATATGGTGGGGAGAGGTCATTGCATTTATTAATAAACTAAGGTCATGAAGAAGGAGACACGATCTCCTGACGTTTCAGATTCCTGCTCAAACCCATCATCAGAGGCAAAAGTAAATACGGTTTCTTCATGCACAAGGGACTGCAGTATTTATAGGATACAGTTGCCATGCTACCGCATACCTATGCATATTCACGGCTCCCGCCCGACCCCACCCCTCCCTCTTTCATCAGGGATCGAAGCACGTGGCGTGATGACCGACATTCGCGTCGTTAATTGCTGCGATTTCATCAAGTGCGTTGGATGTTGGTGTGATCATTGCTGGACCATCTGCCTCGCTGACCCGGGTGTTGGTATAAGTGCTCACCTGTGCGTTCCCACGTGGCCAATTTCTCCGCCTAGGCGAAGTCTCAGAACCGAGCACTGGACGGGAAGATATTGGAAGTCCCGTCGATCGTGTCTTCTTCTTCAAGTCTGCTTCCTGGGACTCGTCGTTTAGCTTCTATTGGCAATGTATTTGAGCGCGATGCGCTGCGATCGGTCCGGCGATGGAAAACCATCGCCCTTCGGGAGGCCTCCACGTATTCGCAGATCCGGTTTCTGCACAGGTGTCTCGACAATAATGTGTTGCCGAAATGTGTTTCATACAAGCCTCCGGTTAACACAGATTTGGCGAGACGAGCAGTATTTCAACATGGCAGAAGGATGATATCCGAGTGCTTCTCCAAAATTGCCACGCGAGACTTCGCAAGTACCGTTAAAGGATTGACCAAGAAAAGACCAGCTGCTGTGAGTCCATGGGCCAGATCGGTACAAATCTGCTTCTGCAGAGGATAGCTCAACAAGCTTGCGAACAGGGAATGATACGCGACGCAGCACTGGAGAACAAATTCCGCAAGCTGCCCAATCCAACTGAAACTTATGTGAGCAGGCTTCGTCCAGTACGAGAACGCTTGACAAAATTTAGGGTTGGTCCGATTGTATCTCTTTTATCGTCTGCGCATGAGCCGGTTCTGCGGGTAACCATTCTCTCTAATCACTCCTTGAAGGTATTGTATTTGAGCAACCTTGTGCCCTTGAACATGCCGATATGGCGCTCTTACTCAACTGCGTTTGTGGCTCAGAACTTGCGTCGTAGTAGTCGCCTTCCTAAACGCTTTACTTTTTAGGCCATCACAGTCTTTGCGACAGACGAGAACCGTGATGAAGGCCAGCTGGTGGTTTTTTCTCCCGCATGGTGAATTGTGTGTCCGGGAGACGGGGTTGAGATGTTCTTTGAATGTCCTCACCTGATCCCTTTCATTGACGGCGAAGGTATCATCCATATACCGAGCCCAGAATTTTGGTCTGTGGCGTCGGAAGACCAGTGAATCCAAGGGCTGGATCACCGCCTCGGTTATGAGTCCCGAACTCACAGAACCCACTGAAGATTGTGCCGTCGAAGGTGAAGTACGTCCTGATGCAGAGCATCAAGACTTGGAGGATTTGGGCATTTTCGAGGCGATTCACCGTTTCAACGCATTTGTTTAGCAGGACTGTTTCGATGGTCCCTACCGCCAGACCCTAGGGAATAAACGTAAAACAACGTTACCGTCCTGCTTAA
Source organism: Spirometra erinaceieuropaei (assembly GCA_902702965.1). Lineage (NCBI taxonomy): Eukaryota > Metazoa > Platyhelminthes > Cestoda > Diphyllobothriidea > Diphyllobothriidae > Spirometra > Spirometra erinaceieuropaei. Next base: position 41,943 of record CACRXP010001149.1, on the reverse strand, counting down.
TATTCCATGCTGGGACTTTGCCTTGGCAAACTAATTGGGCACGCTTGTGAGGGAGGACGGACGACCAACACTTCCAAGACAGTGAACCGAATTATCAAGTAGTTGTCACGCCAAGAACCAGCAAAGCAGATCATCAGGCGATCGTCGAATGAAATCGGAGCCCCAGCGATTAATTAGAGAACTATTAATCATGGAGCGCATGTCGTTGCATGGTAATTGAGTTCTATAAATACTCTGTTTCTTGTGTCCTCATTGGCCTTACCTGCGACTGTTTCTGGGGTGAGTTTAAGTGAGATTCCGAAGCATCAAGCCAGTAAACCTCATGTCCCAGATTCCGCCTCTTCTTCTGAACTGCTTTTATCGACAAACTGTTCCCAACGCCAGGATCCATATTTTGAGTACTCATCACGCTAACATCCAACGTGGGTGATTACATTTTGGCGGTGAGGAATCGATTGCAGGTCGTCAAGTCATTATTGTAACGAGGACAACCGTCCTCCATGTGGACGTGTAGCAGTTAGTATTCGTAGCCTTGCGGTATACTAGCGACTGCATCCCACGAATATTTTACAGACATTTTACGTATGTGATGCTCTCTCTGATGCCAGGAATGTAAATTTCTTGTTTCAACGATCGCGTCTTCCTTGCAGCTGCTTCTAGTGACCCATATTTCACTTCTATCGGCGGAGTTTGATCAATTCTGCGAAACGGCTTCCAGCGATATTTGTCTGCGCGTAAAAAGGGTTCTAATTTGGAGGTGAATTAATTTACTGAAATTTCTGATTTCCTGATGTTTCAATAACTGCTATTTCGCAAAATGGAAAATTATTCGTTGTTTGGGAAACGCCTTTTGTGCTAAAGATTAATTCCAAATGAGGAAAAACATTATTCCAAAATATTTGAATGTTGTTCATATTTAGGGTTTACCCGATTTCATATGACGTAATCAATCTTTTCATTCCACTGACAAACCGTGACCTTTCGACATATAACTTTAAAAAGTTATGCAAGGCCGCATCTGCATCAGAATAATTTGTTTTTCGTCTTACTGACTGTGCATGGAGAATCATGTTCCTAAATAGTCTATTGAAAGTGCCAATTTTCACTAATACCATGCCAGATTGATAAAGAGACCATGGATTATCAATTTAACCGCAGTTTGTATGAAACCATTCGGAGGTATTTAACGGATTTTCTTGTTAATTAATTCTTAGCATTATGGCATCAAATTTTTTTTACCTAATGAATTTTTATTAGGCTACCAAAAGAATGAGCATCAGCGTATACACAAATGAGAAGGTAGGGTCCAATCGACTCATAGTTTTGGACGTCGCTCCCATTCTTCAACTTTTCAGAAGCTATTAGTCGTATTCTCTCATTTCTCGAAGTTGGTGTCGCACATGGACTGGAGAAAAGCATTAGGACCCAAGGCAAAGGGACGAAATACGCACTGCTACGGCATGGAAGAAGTGTTTTCAGTTACCGAATCTATCGAAGTTGCGAACAAATAAGATACGTCGGAGAGATCGGAAACAGAGAATGAAAAACAGTCAGAAGGGACGACGCCAAGTCATAGGTTCCGGACCATTTGACGAAACCCGGTCGATGTGAACGAAGTTTCCACGAGTGTTAACAGTCGCGTGAGCCACGAACTGTAAGGTTCGTTAGATCTCCGTCCCTTAGTTTATAAACATTAAATAATAAGGGTATGGTTTGTCCCCGAGGTAGGCCTAGTATTACACAAGACTGGCTACTTCATTTACTTAAGCAGACGTTGTTCGGTCATGTTTTCTCCGTGCACCAATTAGCCTGGTCCTGCGATCGACGACATAACAAAGGCCGAATATTTTGAGACTGCATTATGCATGAGAAAATTCGTATAGCTGAGAGGATTGGCTCACTCGCGTCTCATCGGTCTGTGCGTCTACTCCATGCAGTTCGGTTTGTCTAAGGAGGGTCGTGGAACATACATTTGCGCATATGCCGTACCAATCCACTGCCGTTGCATAGCACACCCGCAACTCCCTTTGACATTGCCGCACTCTGGTTCCTCTTAAAAATGACGGATAGATTCTTGACACTTTCTTGATTGTTAGGTGGCTGCCTTCAAATATTGAACCTGCTCGCAGTGCCTTCGAGTTGATACAAAGGTTACACCTGAGGACGAAAATGTCAGTGTGTTTTCTGAGAATTTGATGTCGCATTGTCCAACGACATTTGCATTTTCAACTTTTTGGAAGCTGTCCTTTGTTTTGGCAATATTGCACCACCTTATCAAAGTTCAGTATTTCCACTGTCTCATCGACTTCCGTTGGTGTGTCCCTCTGTGGTCGTTTGCGTCCTACAGTTTGTTCAGGCGGTGGTCTGCGTTAAAGAAAAGAAATTTGTGTACGGTTTGTCGCTACTTCCAATTTTCACTTACATATACTGGTGTTTATATCTACATGGACCGACTGCCTTTACCGTTTCAAGATTCAGTGTGGAATTTGTTTTTGATGCCGAAATCCTCGATATTTACCATGATTTATTTCCATTACATATACCTATATATCCATTCGTAAGCCATGTCTCATTACTGGATTTTTTAATCTTTCTTACCGCACCTTAGCTTACCTTGTCATACATCCTTCTGGAAGAGTCAGTTGGCGAGCATATGTTTTCGGTAGCTCATCATCAGGCGGATACATTTACATGGGTAATGAGCATTCTAATTCTAGACAGGATATGAATGCGTCTCAGGGGCAGGGTTAATCGGGCTCCATGTTCGCACGCCGCCCGCATGACGGAGTCAGCGTGTTGAGGACGGTGGAGTAGGGGTGGGTTGGAGGAAAAGAGGGGTTCCGGTCAGATTGTAGGCGCTGTGAGTGCGTGTGACTGCTCCCAGGGCGTCGGGACGGCGTGCGATCACCGCCTGGAATCATCCAGGATAGACAGACTAAAAGAAGAGAAGAGACGAGTCCCAGGAAGCAGTCTTGAAAAAGAAGACACGATCGCCGGGACAAGAGCTTTATTAGCCTGACGTTTCGGATTCCTGCTCGAATCCATCATCAGAGACATAAGCAGTATTTATAGGATGCAGTAGCCATGCTACCGCATACCAATGAATATTCAGGGCTCCTTACCTTTCATCAGGGATCGTTGCACGTGGCGTGATGGCGTGCTGAACTACAATATCTCCGACGGGTCTTCAAAGCCAATGGCTACCCGCGCAACGTTTTCAACCGGTGCATACGCAAAATGGACGAAAGGCCTAACCGCACGGATACCAGAGTTTGGCGAGCGCTTCCATATGTCCAGAACGTTTCGGAAGCTGTTGGCCGCCTTCTCGCACCACTTGGGGTTGGAGTTGCACACAGGCCGGAGGCAATCATCAGGCGTCAGTTGATGAAACCAAAAGACCCACTGCCACGGCAAGAAACGTTTGGAGTCGTTTATCGGATCTAGTGCAGTTGCGGACAAAGCAACTACGTCGGAGAAACCGGAAGACAGCTGCGAACGCGAATGGCCGAACACGCTGCAGCAGTGCGGAGAAATGACTCCAGCTCTCAAGTTGCGGCTCATTCGACGGGTTCCGGCCACACATTCAAATTTGACGAGGGCGAAAATCTCGCAAGAGGTGATAACCGCGTGAGCCGGGAGCTGCTTGAGTCATGGTTCACTGGCCCCCAGTCTATTAACAAGTGCAATGATCTTCCCATTCAATACAGCGTGCTGAGACTTCGTCTAGGCGGAGTAATTGGCCACTTGGGGAGCGCACTGGTGAACACTCTTCCCAACACCCGGGTCAGCGCGTCAGATTGTCGAGCAATCATCACACCAACATCCAACGCACGTAATGAAATTGCAGCAATTAACGACGCGAATATCGGCCATCACGCCACGTGCAACGATCCCTGATGAAAGGGAGGGAGCCGTGAATATTCATAGGTATGCGGTAGCATGTCTACTGCATCCTATAAATACTGCAGCCGCAAGTGCATGGACCACCTTTATCTGCTTATGTCTCTGATGATGGATTCGAGCAGGAATCCGAAACGTCAGGCTAATAAAGCTCTTGTCCCGGCGATCGTGTCTTCTTCTTCATAGACAGACTGCTTGTGTCGCGTCTTCTGACAACAGAGTGCTGGGTTCGATAGTCGAATGGCCACTGCTTTGGTTTTGGCTAGCATCCGTTTGCGCAGGCATTTAGATTAATGTGCCGGTGCCCTGTAGATAACTTTAAATGCGTCTTTAGCGTCGGCTTGGTGGTTTGTACCGATTGGATGTGCGAGAATTGAACTCGAAATCGATCGATTTTTCACCTCTACCTAGCCAGGCGGGCATGTGTTCACGTATTCCCTTTTCCAGACGCCTCGTTGTACGGCCAATATACCCCGCTTCATAGGAGCATGTGAATGAAAAAATAGACATGGATGTGGCCTGTAACGGCAGCCGGTCTTTGCCCGTTAACCGTAATAGGGGTGAGTTTGCGAAGAACACACGCAAGTTTTCCGCGCGGAAGGCACTCGCGAGAGCTGTCCTGAGACGTCGTCTCACTATTTCGCTCGCTGCGTCTCCTAGAAAAGGCAGTCTTAGAAATAAGTCTTTCTTCTCTTCAGTTGCAACGGCAGGTCTTGTGGCACGCTGTCTACTATTCCGGAGGACGAATGTCATTGGATAGCAATTTTCGCGGAGTGTGTTTTGCGGCTGCCGGAGTTCTGCTTCAACAGTTTTAAAAGAGCGGGTGCGTCGCAGTCTAGCCGCCAGTCCCTGGATTAAATTTCGTTTTAGATTCAAAGTAACAAAACTGTGAAAATTAGTGTATTGCCCCTTCCAGTTTTTTTCTGAATATCTTGCTTTAACTGGACCCATCCTCTTGTCTGTGTAGAAGAACATCGGGGAACGCGATCTCGTTATTCGTCCCGGTCTCTGCGGCAAATATCAGAGAAAGGGTACAGTCGGTGAACCCATTGCCACACCGTCTATTTGCCTGTGAAGCAGAGGAATTAGACATTTTGTGTGTGTCGTTTAAATAGCCTATCTACGGTCTCCAATGTCATGCCTATCGGATAGTTTGTTTCCTTGATAAATTGCCCAGGAATTCTATTGTCTCCACTACGAGTACGTTGGTGAATAGCGATGAGGCATTTAACGAGAGCCTCGTTTGTCCGTCTCCGTTAATTTTCTTGATAGCCTAGACACACTCAAAGGTGTCTTTCAAACTTCGCGGAAACAGACAACTATGAAGCGGTTTTAACTTTTCTACCAGCCATGTTGCTATTGCGTGATAGGTGAATTTCTCATATCCAAGATGAGACGTAGTGGTAGCCCGGTTCGTGAAATTTGGAAAGACCATATATTCTGAGTATCGTCATACCCACAGGTTTTAGCCCTTCAAACTCGTTATTGTGGATATCTTTGAGCAAATTAGTCAACTGTCTCTCGATGGTTTCGGCTCTACCCCTCTATTTCTCGGATTCTGAAAACTCTTTACGATCTGATAAGGTTTATTCTAGTTTCTCCACGTAATCCGTCTTATCCATCACCACTAGTCCCGAACTCTTCTCCGGTCTGGTTAGTAGGATATTTTCATTTTCACGAAGCTCTCAGAGACTATCAAGATGGCCTCGTCTTAGGGGACCTTTGTTCCTCGGGGCCTTTCTTAAACACTGTTAACATCAGTTTACCAGGGTCGATTTAAGATAATCAAATTCTCTAGTTTGGAAGGGTTTTAGATCGGTAGTCTGGCTGAAGAGTCTCTCTAAATGGGTTTCAATCTCATGTTGCTTCTGCATTCGCCGTGCAATGAAAAAGTTAGGACCAATAGTTAGCACTTCTACGAGAGCTTTGTCAGGGCTTGCTGAAAAATAGTTATAGACGTACCGTTTCTGAATGTTTAGAAGGGTAACCTGCGCTTTCACATCATATTCCTTCTTGTACTTTGTTTTGTATTTTTAGTAAATACATGACAGTTATAGCGTCTGCTGGTATAGCTCTCAACCTGCGTTATTTGCACGTCTGTATACCGCATGCGGCTAATTTCGATTAACTAATATTTCCACCGGAATCTGAGCTTTCGTAATTCGATTGACAGCGGTTCATTTAGCTGAAAGAATAGCCAAGACTGTGGTTTTACAAAAGAAGAGGGGGCGTTCACCGGCAGGGGTTTATTTGAGATCCGACGTTTCGGGTAGTTTACTCGTCTACCCATCTTCAGGGACTGGGAGGTCCTGTGCACAGCACTCCTTCTTATGGCGCCCTTTGTCCAATGCGTGAT
>CACRXP010001149.1:13290-24439 GCA_902702965.1 Spirometra erinaceieuropaei | reverse complement strand
ACTGAAGTATTAGATAATAATGCTGCACAATGATAGGTTTTACTACCCTACTTAATTATTTTTTTCTAAAGGAAAACTCATTTCGTAATTTCAGGTAATATTTTTTGAGTTAGCCCACCTACTGTAAGTAGCCATTTTTTGCAGAACGTAGTTGTTGCAGGCTGTCGACATCCTGTTACACGGCAGTGAATATCACAACCCTGCTTACGTAATCCTTTTAAGTCGAAAAAGCATTTTAGAATTTCAGTTAGCATCTTATGAGTTAGCACATCCAGTGTACGTACAGCAAAGAAGCTGACATGTTACGAAAAACAGAAAAATCGACTTTTTTAAATGTTAAGGCAAAAGTCAGTAGAGGGAGTAAGATGAGTTGTTCTTCTGTTTCAAAACGCCTAACTTCGTCTATTGGAGAAGCTTTCATACCAGAAGAAAGGGTATCTTTCGGACCCCATAAAGTGTTCGATTCCACAACGATTTCTAACCCGACTTGGAAATGCCCTTGCGGCCAGCGTTTCAAAATACATGCTGTATGCTGTTCATGCAAGCGAACTCAAGCATTCTTCTACTCTACTAAGGGAACTTCGAACACGATCCATTATATTTTGTGCATCACCCTGCATACTTCTACTTAAGCAGCATCAATCAGTGGGCGGATACGGTGCAGTTCAAGTGAACATCCCACGAGAATGCTAAAATCTGATTGTGAAAAACCCGTTAACTATAAACTATACCCTCTCTTCGGGCATATAGTTTGATGAAGGGGCAACGTATATTTGAATCTATAATGACATCGAAAATTTAGAAGGAAAAGTAGTCGCTCATTTAAAGCCAAAATACCTTGTACTTATGCTGTACGGCAATGAGTGTTACAGGCTCATCTAAGTGGTCCTCCCTCATCGAAAAAGGCTTCAGAATTTAGGCTAACATTTCATAAAATAGGGGGGGGGTTATTGTACGTAAAAGGCTTTTTACCAAAAAACCTATAAGTCGGCCTGAGAAGGCTGCTTGCTTGGAGCTACAGCCAACCGAAAAGCTGTTCATAGCGTAAAGAAATTAGCAACCATGATATTTTGCTATACGAATAACAAATTATGTGCCGTACGTTAATCCTGAATGCAGTCTCTTCGAACCTCGTGATAATGTTTTCTTTTAGCCCTGATGCTGATGAAAGCCTCATATTCTGCCATTTTCATAGAATTTTAACACTTATCTGAAACTAAGCATTTTTTCAAAAAAATGCAAAAGCTATTTTTGGCAGGACTCGTGTATACACGTTTATTTACGTAATAAATGCAGTAGCATTCGAATGGTCTTTCTTTGCAAACTAATCCACCCATGATAGCATGCAAAAATCAAGCTGAAATAATTTATTAAAAGTAACTGACACTTGCGCTAGGTAAAAGCCATGAATAATTTGATTGTGGTCCTAATTTGTATGCGCTTTATAGAAAAATTTTAATTTCTGCATTCCATTATGATGAGAAGAGGGTTTTCAAGTGCGACATCTATAAAGCGTTTTTAGACAAAGAGTATAGAATTTGCTTTAAGCCTTTTAAACATAATTAGACAAGTGCATTGACTAAACGTAATATATTATAAATGAATACCTTTCACGAAGACGCCGCCGCCTAAAAGATGAACAAAAGAAATGAGGGCATTGTAAATCCATTGCCGGAAGTATAGGCAAAGTCATGCAAACATTATAAAACTGTACGAATCGTCCAGTGAAATAAGTGAAGCCCTCTTGAATGTGACTGGCACCAGCAGCTGAAAACCGTCCAAGCCGAACCCAATTTTTTATCCTAGGCAAATACAACATAGAGCACATTTTCATCAGAGTTATGCTACAGTCAAGTTTAAGTGATCTGCTTTTAAAATATGGGTTTTAGATTTTGGTCGAGTTATCCTGACGGACATTAGTAACACCCGCTCCGCGATTTTATGCTACGTTTAGCCTCTTCACAGCTAAATGAACTTGAGATGACTTTGGATAGAGAGTCCGTTTTACTCTTCCTTACAGGCTGACAATAAGTCCCTAGGGCTTGTTTACTGGTGATAAAGTTGCGTTTTATTGGGAATATACTGAATACCGAAGGCATTAAAAAAATTTGAGATAGGCTGTAAGGTCTCGTAAATATTACAGCACTGAACGGCGAAATTCGCGATGAGATTGCTGAGAACGGTATGCACGGTGCAAGCTGGCTATTAGTACCTCTGAAGATATTTAAACCCCTTTGTTACCTTGTTTGTTTATTTGGATGAAAAATTCCTGGATGGCTTTCGATGCTGGAGCTCTAATACAAATAAGAAATAACCTTCCGTTTTCCTACTACACAGTTGTGGCTCGTCCCGTTCAAGACTCTTAAAGTTCAGTCAGAAACTCTTGTATAAGTAAAACCTATAAGTAGTCTCATAAAGGATGCATAACAAGCTTGTTAAATGGCAGTAAGTCCCTACATTCAGTATATACCGTATACACGTGAGTTATAACCAGGTCCGATGACGTAGAACTAGATAAAATAAGATGAATAAGGTTTCTCAGAATGCCCGTATAAAATATGAAAGCCTCCTGCATCTACCCTGTACTGAAATATTTACCATCTATATAAGCATGATAATAAACGAATGTATGAAGGATCATGTGCAAAAATATGTTTCTGTGAACTTAAACATCTACCTGCAATTAGTAGGAGAGAAAGAATCAGTAGAAAAAGCCCCTTGTAAACTGTCATTTAGGCATCTTAGAAAAGCAAGTATGTGCGTGGTTTTATATATGGCTGTCACATGAGGGCCTTGGTACACTGTTTATGTAGTTAGGACGAAACTCCACCTAACTGTTTACTACTTGAAAGGCACATGACCACCACTTATGTTCGTCATTTGGTAATGTTTTTCAACAAAGTGATACTCCAGGCCTAACGTAGGAATTTCATCCCGATAATCGTCAAAGAAGAATTCTGTCGAGATTTGAGCAGATCGCTCTCATAAGTTCAAAAGTTTACCGGTTTTTAGTTACTCCGCCCTAGCGAAAGGGTGACTGTTCCACTGAACCCGTAAACTTTCAGTGAGTAATCAATGAAAACAGATTTTAGAGAATTCAAATAAGCTGTCGGCCACGAGCAACTTGTTTTACCTAAAGTTCCCAACATTATGCTTAAACCTCATCGATCTGCTGCAAAATGTCTCTTAATTAAGCGAAGCACGTATATGACCTCGCGGTGTAAAGCAGGTTGAGGCAACTGCCAGCTAGTTTGTAGATGTTAGCACGATTTTGTTCTAATGAATAATTTGTGGTCGGGCACTGAAATATGGACCTTGCCAAACTGCGACAAAATTAGTGCTGCATTTAGGATCAAGGTTGATGTTGGGTTTGGGGTTAAATGGGCTAGGATTATAGTGATCTTTAGATCTAGTAGGATAACTGTTTGGACATATCGCTGTGTTTATGAGGGTTAATTCTAGGACTGGTCACAGGGTTGGAACAAGAGGGGTCGTGGCTAGAGTAGGTGTAAGGGATACAGTTGAGATAGGGGAATAGAAACACTCACGAAATTTTGCGAATGAACGGCTAAAACTAACTGTAAATTGTACTGCACGTGTTGTGCGCTTTTTGATTCTCTGTTTTCTCAAATATTTGAGAATTGCCTATGCAAATTTAACCGTACGCGATTCTTCAAAAAAACTGATCCAAAAATTAAACGGATCACCGAAAATGATTTTAATTAAACCTTCATTATAAGTAGGTCTGGGGCTTATCAGGTCTCTGCTTCAAAAACCGTCTCGCATATTTAATGAGGGCCGCCGAGATACTCATGTACGCTTCGGGACTTGCGAATGTTATCGGGCATGCGAAAGCAACCTGAGGAATTCTTGAGCATAATTTTCACCGAACTGAGTAACCACAACTTTTTCTGCCAAAATCTTTGGTTTCTAGCGACCGTTTGTTGATCGTTTTGATGACAGCTGCTCCACAGACAGCTGCCCAGACAGGCATTCTTCTCTCCACAGTTGGAATTCCTTTTCCTAAAGGAGGGGTGGTGTTTTGAGGCTGTCCAAGGTTGTTAAGCAAATATGGGTGGTGTGTTTTAAATGTCTAAGGGCATCACTCATTCTCAACTTTACGTTCTGCACGTTAACCATGTTGTTTTTGACCCGGAGGCTGGCCAACACCTCTTGACGACTTTTTAGGTTCTTCTTCTCTTCGCTCCAGTCAAGGACCCCGCAAGTAGATACTTTTTGTTTCCGGCTGAATACAGCATCCACAGTACTCTAGTGGGAAGCATTGTAGATGTTATGTTGGCCAATAAAACAACTTACCATTTCTGGATTAAACCAGGTGTCCCTTCAACCTAATTATGATATTTTCACTACATCGGTGGCGAGTGCTCATTCCAAAATTGTTGACTGGAACACCACCACCTGCGCCAAAGTGTTTCTAATTGCCTGATCCTACACAAAATGGTCGCCATTTTCCTTCCCTTGGCTTCATTTCTGAAGACTATCCCGTCATATTAGAAACCCCTGACGTAGTTTTTTTCTCAATGCCTTCCATTTTCTAAAAAGGCATTCTAAAAGGTCAAACATTAGTTGGTCCATTTCACGTCGGGGTGAATCTTGATTTGCTTAGTTAGTTTACGATGGGTCACCTGTCCTACTTTAAAAAGTTCCCCTTCAACAGTGCACGTGAATTATCACTCACCGATCAACAGTCGTTGGATATTACAGTAGGTGGACTGACTCTTGAAGTTTCACCGAAATTCTGAAATGCGGTTCCGGCTCGAAAATGTTAATTATGTAGGGTTGTTAAACTGATCATTGTGCAGAATAACTCTATAATAATTCAGTTACCTCGAAATTACTGCTTTCGAAAGAACTTATTTTCTACTGCATGCAAAATGTGTGCTCTATAAAAAATGACCACCTGAATGGCATATATTGTTCTCATTGATTTTAGTTGCCCTTAAAACTTCAGTTGCATTTCATGGATAATATGCATAAATATACTTATTCTTTTGCCCATTTAATAGACAATTACGTTTTCTTCTTCCAATTTTGCATAATTCGATTTTCAAAACTTTTTCGAATCCCGAATAACTTTAACCCTGCCTGTCGTTTCACTTGCATTCAAGGTTTCCAAACTAAACGCCGTATATTTTTTGCATACGGAAAAACGTACATTTTTCTATGGTATTCAGAGGAGACTATATGAGCTTCGTAAAACGTAGCAGTGGATTGAAGCCATATTTTGGATTTTTACTAGACACACTGATAAGTGCAGAGCCAGGACTTTTTATAAACGCCACTTTATGGTATTAAAAAAACCTCAAATTAAGAAAACTTCTTCAAAGAGAATAATATTCTTTCCATCATCGTGGGATTTTGAGTACCATCTGCCGTTACTTTTGCGTTTAAGGTTTTTAACACAAGCTGTTTTCTTCCCGTTTAAGATTAATCACGCATTCCTTTGTCATAAAAATAAACCTCACAGAAATCTTAAAATTCTACAATGGGCGTTGACAATGCTGTATACCTCGTATACGGCGTTGATATACGTACAGATATGATGCTGCATGAATGAAACTTTCATGACTTTAAAAACTTTATAGAGCCAAAATATACCATTTAAAGAAATTGCAAACACGAATGGCACTACACATGTTTTCCATTAAATATAACTGGCTTTATGACGGCATAGAAAATTAATGGAAATCATGAATGCTCATAAAATAGTCATTTTGTTAGGTGGGGTTTTTATAAAAGGCAGAAAATAAAGTGCATCCAAGGACCAACGTCCTGCCTTATCGGAAATGTTATGAGGTAACGCTGCATGTGAGGTGATGTAAAGACCTTACTTAAGTAATTTTTCCAAGCCGAAACCATATTTTATAATTTCTGCTAAAATGTCATGAGATCGGTCACTGTATGAGTTCTTTAGACACAACCGCTAACTAATTTTTTTTATCAGTAAGTATAATAAGAGTATATAAATACACTTCCGGCAACTCTCAGCAGACGGCCTCCAACCTCTTCACATTTTTGACCATAATCACTTTTCTGATGACACGTAAAACGCCTTTTGAGGGGAGGTTCACCCATGCTAAACGTCACACGATCCTGTTTTTCTGTTAACAAGATGACCTTGAAAATATTTTGGCCTCAGAAAGAGAAATGATGTCTGTAAAATATGTGAATTTAGCACTATTGCAAAAACCACGGACCATGATGTTTTTTAAGTAAATATGCTGAGAAAATACGGTAGACTATGATGTCTGTGTTTTCATATTAACTGGCCGTCAGAGAAGAAATCACCGACTAATACGGAGGAAAGTACGAGGCTAATTTTGCCTCATTAATCGTCGTCACCTCCACTTTTGAAGCAAACGCGTTTTCATTAATCACCAAACGTTATTAACTTCGACACTCTGCCAATTGAATCACGGGCCTTATAGCCCGTAGGTTATGGCCGGATTTAATAATGCCTTAATAAGGCTCCTTTGGGCAGGCGGATAGAGATAAGTGATATATGCAGGGAGTTTGTCAGCGGAAACTTTGACTTTTTCTGACCAAAGACTTCATTCTTGAATCACAGGCGTGTGTTTGGTTGACGATTGCTATTAAGTCAGAAATGATTACCCCAGCCTGCCCTGTCTTTGTCAGTAGTATCTTTTCTGCAGTATATTACTCGTCACTCTGCGACCGCTTACGAGGCCTCCCGACTGAGCTCAGTTTCGAATTGCCTTGTTTGGTTTCCAAGAGGTTTATTGCAAGTTCTTGTATTAAGTTCCTCGAAAATTAGGCATGGCCGAACCCTTCGCAAATGCGTCGGGCAGAGGCAAAGGATAGGCGAAACTCACGTGTCTGGACTTTTACCTAGAATCGTTCATAAGGTACATCATTGCACAGTTCTATACTACTGGCTGCCTGTTGGCGGTTTGTGAATTATATTCCGCAGTGTCTGATGGATTTAAGTTAAAAATATTCCCATCAAATTTTGGACTGTGCCTGAGAAGTTCTGTTCTGTGAGATTTACTTTAAGTTTGCGCATTAATTTCCTCGGAAATTAAACGAGACAAGATTATGAATAGTTTGACAGACTTTCCTATGCACCGTAACTTGAAATTGCTACTTTCTTTTGTCATATGTTTCGTGGAGAGGGCTTTTTATAGCAGAACTTGCCTATGCATAGGACATGCTATCCCATCATCAGAATTCTGAAATAAGTTTTAAATTTGGACGATTACCTTGGTAAGGTCGTCACGTTAACTAAGATGTAGCACAATACAAGATATTCTAATCATGCCAATATTTCGATTTTCGCAGAAGCCCCTAATCAACCCCCTGCCTATATTAGACTCTGTAAAGATATCTACTTAAAAGAGTAAATTCTTTCAATTAGTTATTGATGCCCAGATATATTTATATATGTTTTGCTGAAGACACGCATAAAATTATTTTTTCTTGTACTCCCCAGGTAGTAAAAAACGTCTTCTTCAAATTTCATACTTGACGAAAGAGTTTTCTTTTAGGTTTAAAAAAAGCTGCTGTGAGACGTTTAGGACAGAGGAATGTCCGGTTCTGTTGTATCACATCACTGTACTTATAAATGCTGCTTATAAATTGAAACCTGTGATCCACATCCGCTGCAATGTTTTTGAGCCCAAAATGTTTTTATAACAACAGGAAAAGCATGCAGCTTGTAATTTGGAAACACTGAACGTAAGTAAAACAGTAAATGGGGCTCTAAATTATTCAGGAATTGTGAAAGCTCTTCGAAACTATAGGATATTCTTTTTCAAGAATTAGGTTTAAAGTAAACGTAGTGTGCTACCCAAGGAATATATGTGAATTTGTTGGGATGTTGAAAAGTAATGATAAACCTTCGCGCTACTTGAACAGCCATTTTTATCGAATGTAGTTTTAAAAGGCTGTTGGGGCACGGGTATTCGTTCGAACAAATTTCGCTGCTTCATTCAGACCGTTCCAAGGAGCATATTTTGTTCTTATATGTGCATCCAACCCGAAGTTTACAAGAAATGCCTTAACTGACCCAGACAGGAAAGCCGCAGCAGGTTTATAAATCGCTTTAGTGAAAAATAAATTAATCGATGCCGTAGACGCTCTTCGACTCTCGCGGGCACTTCAACCTCTCAACATACATTCGTGCATATAGCCCGGGCAGGTTCCTAAGCACTCCACCATGTCCAAAATTTACTTTTGTGAAGTCTTTTCTAAAGCGCTTAACTCGGACACCTTCTACAGATAAGGACATCAGAGAATTGAATAAGCATTTTAGGTTACCGGACTACGTTGTAGACGCAAACTCAGGCGACGCTGAGATCGCCGCTCACAGCTGGAAGGACGTAAACCCTACTGTTATTGATTTGATGTTTATTCCACTCGTAAGCTAGGCAATGCATTTCGCATGATAGCTGGGGAGTATATCAACTTGTCTGTTGAGAGAGGTGCTTTCAGACACCCAGGCCTCCAACAGTTCTCGCCCTGTCCTATTGCTGTCCCGCGCCATTATCCGCGTGCTCTCGAATTTGAATTCGTGGTATTCCTCTAGGGTTTGAGTCACGACCTGAGACAACGGGTCACCTCTCCGGATTGCCCGTTTATGCTGCGTTATTTGCGAGATAAGCCGTCGTCCGGTCTGCCCTGTGTAATGGCGAGAGCAGTCCCGGAATGGGATCTGATAAACGACACCCGATTGTTCTCCTACGTCTATTCTGTCCTTTATTTGCATGATTTTGTTGAGCATGGTCGCTGTCAGACGGCGAACTATGTCTTCGCCGAGCTCTCCAGCGATAAGTTCCGTTAATTCGGACACATTCTTCATATATGAAAGAGGGTGTCCCCACCATTACACAGGGGAGACCGGAAGATCGCCTAGCTCGCGAATAAGAGAGCTTAAGTTTTTATCAAATGCATGTGTGAGCAGCACGTCTACATGAATGTCGTTGTTTCGCTGCAAATGTGATAAAGTGTTTAACGAAAAGCATGGCTTTGGTTTCTTCAACAAACACTTTAAATAATCCTTGAGAGTAAATAGTGCTGCATCTATTATTTGATGCCGTCTCGCCTTATAGTCATTAAAGCCAAGGAGATCTTCCATCAGTAGTGAAATTCTGCAGCAGGAAAGGGAATTTTTGTGACCACCGCTGTCTCTGATGCGGTTTACACCGAAAAGCCTGCAAAGTCAAACAAAACTGTTTTAAGTAAAAAGTCGAACCCCCAATGGCATTTTATTAGTGGTTTTGTAAAGAGTACTTTTTGAAAGGATGCGTCCATTAATCATTTTTGACCAGGTTGCATGAGAGCACACAGTATTTGAGGTTTGCATTTTGAGGGAGGGTGTATTTGGGCCATTTAGTTTTCAATCAGCCTTCACACTCCCGTGATCATTGACGCAGTTAATTATCTTCGTATTCAGAAAAAAAATTAATCCACTATTCTTTTGCAATTTTCTACGAGCATTAGGAAGCGAATTTATAACAGCATGGGCTGCGTAGGTAGACATGTTTTAGATACAACCCGCAGCCCGCATTTCAACAGCCGCAGAATCTGTAAAAACAGGAACTTGCGGGATTTACTTAATCAGAATGCCAGTTTATATTATGCAAATAATGCCAAAGTAGTGGCAGCTTTCTACCAATTGGGTATTTACAGTTGCTAAGTACTTTTTTGTCACGATGGATCGATAGAAATTATCATCCTTTTTCGACAGTGGTTCTTGGCACATTTGCTCATGCATAGTCGAATGGCCTATCAACATGCATCAACTCATTAAGCAAGCGCGCTGTATCTTCGCGCGCATTCGGCCAAGTCCGTGGCAAGCAAATCAAGTAGGCTTTTTCCACCAGAAATTTATTGCCCCCCGAAATAGCCATTTCAAAGTCTCCGAGCCAAACTCAAAAGGCATTCTATAATCAGCGGAAGTCGAATAAATTTAGGGCAATTTTGATGCACTTAGCACCATGATTCTTGATCTGCCGGAGTAAACAGTTTTTTTCGAATCGGCCTTCTGGATCATCCTTTCGTCCAGACATAACACTGAGCATGCAATCACGCATTTAATTCCACCTCTCCTGTCCTCAGACAGTAAACACAAGTTTATACCGGAAGATTTAGCATAAATTCTCCCCCCCCCTCTTTATATCTCGGTACATTCGCATCTTCTTAGATCCCCAAGTCCCAAACTAATGGCCGGATGTTTGCAATACATCTGACTGACACGCTATTAGGAATCACATGACTCGTGAGTGCGTCAGACAAGCCCTTTTCTACACTTACTAGTGATGTGTAATCATTCGCCGGCCACGTCCACTCTGAGAGGAAGAAAGAGTTACATGCAGATCAAAAACATTGAAGGCGGGCGTCCCAGCGTGAAGCAGACACTCCATACTCTGGTGACTGGAGTCCGTACTCATTGCTCTTATCTATTTATATGAGTAGTGAGACCTCATTAAATTGGAAAGCCTCTTTACTGTTTCTGTTAAGCGGATATTTACTTCCAACACAACCACTGCATAGAAACCTGAGCCATTGTTTGCCGAAATTTGCACCTGCGTCACTCAACCACGATAGCACATGAAGAATTTTGGGGATTCGAAATGGGTCAGACCCCCGCAGTCGCAAATATCCGGTCAGGCATCGTGCCCATATTGAGGGCTCGGTAAAAACATTTCAGTATTCGTTTTCATATATGCTGCGAAGCAGTCTTCCAAAATCTAAAATATCTCTCCTTCCTCATTCAAATTTACACTCACTGGTAGCTTCAGTATGCGGGCAATTCGACAGTTTCAGAATTTTTGAAAAACAACCTCTATCCTTCTCTCCGTCAAACCTTTTGTGGTTACAGAGTTACCACTCTGCACGTACTGTCCAAGATGCATTCGTGACTGGAGACTCGCAGAATATTGAACCGGAATCCGTCGACTAAGCATTTTCATTATAGTCGATCTGCATACCGAAGAGTGTAGGAACAGAGCTGTGCTTGGTTACAGTTTTTATCTCATCACCGTTCAAATGGTCACCTCAACACTGTCGATGGTCAGGGCCGTGTTCGAGTGGCATGATATTTCTGGCGACCTTTCCACTAGGTTTAAGTAGGACTTGCCTGAATCGAAGTCAGTAGGCATGCAAGAGG
>CACRXP010001149.1:0-11845 GCA_902702965.1 Spirometra erinaceieuropaei | reverse complement strand
AGTTACCGCGTAACTTTTATCGGGCAATCTGTAACGAGGATTCCGGATTCAGGGGATTTTTGAGAAGCCTATGTGGCACTGCTGAAAGCTAGCAGCCATTTGTCATGCCGTCCTGAAGATTAACCGAGAGTATTCTCCCCTTCTCGCTGACAGTAACTGGATTATAATACATTAGTAGCTCACTAGGAGAGTAACAGGCCAGACGCAGGCAGCTGTTTCACGATCTTTACCTATCATCAGTGCGTCAGAGGCTATATGAAGTTGCACTCTTGGTATGTGTGGTATGTGTCCTATGGCACAACATTCGTTGTCGCCAGTAGCATGCTGATGGGAGGACAGAATGGGATCGAGTGAGATCCTAACCACAACAGTGAGTAATTGGATTCTCACCGTCGTGTCGCACAGACCAAGAGCTGATGTTGTGGCGGACCGTTTTTCGTCATGAAGTTCACAAGTACCCCTTTTGTCTAAAATCCGGGTTTTTACTTAAAAAACCGAATATACTGTAATGATTCCGCCCGGCTGCGATAGCAGCTCCAGTTTGTTTGCACAAACCCCGAGACTGACCTACTGTGGTCACAAATGTCTGTCCTTCATCTCCAACCCTGAAGGTCGTAACCCAACGGGTCATTTGCGATCGTGACAAAAATTCCCTGCATTTAGTATGAACTCCAGGTCCTAGAAATTGGATTTGATCGCATGCCGCAATTTTAAATGACGTTTGTTTCCATCGAGACCCTGTGGAATATGCTGACTAGCTGTCACCTGCCCACGTGCATGGCCATTAACAACTAACGAATGTGTTTATATGCGGTGTTTCGTCATGTAGTGGAATGACGTATGGATGGTTTGGCCGCATTTAGTCCAGTCGAAGGGCGATCTCTTGATTTGAATTTCAGGAGCCCGGCAGCGTTGGCAATTTTTTAAAAGGTCCACTATCTGAATACAAACATGTTTTTTTATAAAAATGGACGGCGGGCATTCCTTTGTTTTTGACAGATTCTCGTGGCACGCATAGATTTATACGGAAGCGAGTACAATCAAAACAGTTCAGTGGTTAAAAATATCGATTGAAGTTTGTCTCAGAGCAAAACGTGGTGTGGGCATGGAGGGGAAGGGGTAATAGTATACCGTAAATGTTATAAAGAGCCGTGGGTGGCGGTGGCGGGTGGGCGCGAAGGATGACAAGGAGTTAATAGATCGCTGGCCATGATAAAACAAGATCTTGTACGAGGTTTTCCATGACCGGAATGGGCAATGTCCGAGAACGGCACTGTCTGTGCTCCTAATTTTACCGTTCTCCAGGTATGTCGGGAGGGAGTGATCACGTATTATTTTGCATTGGCTCTGACTCGTGAAACGAATATAATTCCCTTCACAACAGCAAGTGAAGAGTACAATAGGTAAGCTAACTCATGAAATGTCAACCGAAATTCCGAAATGCATTTTCGTTCCGAAAAGATTTATTAAGCAGAGTTGTAAAACTAGTCACCAAGCAGCAGATTTCTAGGATAATCCAGTTACCTCATGATGTCGGCTTTCCAACAAATTTCTTCCTGGTTGCATGCAATAACTATACTCTCTAAAAATGATTACTTATATAGCATAAATTTTCACCAGCGGCTTTCGATGACCTTAAAAATTCAATTATACTTCATGGAAAACATGCATAAAAACATCAATTCTTCTACCCATTCGGTAGAAAATTACGTATTTTAATTATATTTTCAAAGGAAGGGTATAATTCGGTCTTTAAAAAGTTTCTAGGTGTGAGGTCTTTCATACCTTGAAATGGTCGTTCATAGAAGCATAATGTCACTGCATTAACCAATGTGGTTGTTAAGTTAACGATATGGCTCAAGGCCACTGCTAAATTTTATGAAACCCATATGGTCTCATCTTAATGTAGTAGAGAAATGTACGGTTTTCCATACGGGGAAAATATACTACTTCTAGTTTGGAAACCCTGAATCAAGGTGTAACGACACGTCGGATTCAAAGTTATTCGGGAATTGGAAAAGTCACAGCTGGCAGGAGAATAAATATTTTTGTGCATGTCTTCCATGAAATATAATTGAATTTTAAGGACATTGAAAATCAATGAGAAAATTGCATGCTATATCTGTAGTCCTTTTTTGCAGTTTAGTTGTGCATGCAACCAAAAAGAAGTTCGTTCGAAAGCCGGCATCACGGGGTAACTGAATTATTATAGAATTATGCTGCATGATGATTAGGTTAACAACCCTCCCTAATTAATCTTTTTGGAACCAAAACGCATTTGAGAATTGCGGTTGACAATTCATGAGTTAGCTTACCTACCCTCTTGCATGCAGACGATAAGAAGTTCTTTCGAAAGCCAGCCTCCTGCGGTAACTGAATTATTATAGATTTTGCTGTATGATGGTTAGATTTAAAACCCTACTTAATTAATCTTGTTGAAACGAGAACGCAGTTTGGAATTTCGGTTGATTTAGCCCACCTACTGTAAACGCCCACGGAGGTGGTCACAGCTAGAGGAACAAATCTCACAATTAGAAACTTTTTAAAAATTGAATTACACCCTTCTTGGAGTATAAAATTGAAAGGAGACGTAACGTTCTACCGAATAAGCAAACCGATGAGTACTTTGTACGGTTTTTCGTACGCAAAAACTACACGGCTTGTAGTTTGGAAACGCTGAATGCAGGTGTAACCGCACGTCGGGTTCGAAATTTTTCGGGAATCGGAAAAGTCACAGCTGGCAGGAGAATGAGTATTTTACGCACGTTTTCCACGAAATATAATTGAATTTTTAACGACATCGAAAATCAGTGATAAAGGTTCATGCTACCTAAGTAGTCATTTTTTACAAAGTATCGTTTTTGTATGCAGCCACGAAGAAGTTCATTCGAAAGACGGCATCCTGTGGTAACTGAATTATTGTAGAATTATGCAGCATGATGATAAATTTTACTTAATTAATCCTTTCGAAACTAAAACGCATTTCATGAGTTAGCCCACTTACTGTAAACGCCCACTGAGGTAGTCACAGCTGGTGGCTTACTATTACCCCTGTGTAAAATACGGCTGATGCAAAATAATAGCCGAATTCATGCTGCTATGAACCTTCGTAAGACAGATTGATCAAGATGTATTCTCTGTTCACTCGCCCCGTCCCCTTGAAAGGGAACTTTCGGGATTAATCTCCTCTTTCGCAGTAAGAGGAGTGAGTCGTCCTGTCGTCTGGCAAGATTCTTTCCAATAAACTTCTCAGGATGCCTATTTTCGCAAAAAGGAATCCTGGATCTAAGCTCTTCTTCATTGCTGCCTGCCAGGCAAGTTTTTTAGCTCTTTGTGTTGGAGGATTGCGAAACTGTTGAAGGTCGTATATTGCTCAGACCAGGTCCTCTTCCACTAGAAATGGCTAATCGGACGGCAGCTGCTTCTATTGTCACCGGCAGACACCAACCCAGTGGCCTAGCTTCGATGGGGTTTATTCGATGCCCTGGGTCCAAATGTTGCTGTTCATGCTCCTACTTTTATCTTGCCATGTCTGGTCACGCAGTCTTTCGGACAGGTGCAGACTCGCTCGGCCTTTCCATAGCATCTGGTGAAGGAGCAAAGGCAAACACTGGCAGCCTACCCTTAACGCTGTGTAAAATGGAACTCATCTAGAATGCTAGCCAAATTCATTCTCAGGAGTTCGCCCGCCGCGTCCAAATGAAAGCAGCCTTTGTGGAACAATTTCCTTTTTTGTGTTCAGAGAAGTGGGTTTTTTCTGATCGCTGAGAAATATTCATTGCAATAAAATTGTCAAGATATCTGTTTTCGCGAAACAGATACAGGATCCTTCTACGCTCCTGTTCGATGCTGTTTATGGATTACGAAACGATCAGGTTTCCTTCCGATAGACGTTTCTTCATAAGCTACCGACCTCTAAGTAAGACAACGAACCGGCTTCCTGATGACAAACCTAAAGCTATTCGCGGATGGAATAGACCGGCTCGGTGACTGGACGTTTTTAACGTCTTCTCCGCACCCTCGTGAATGATTACCCGAAACTTACTATGGACAAATAAAAAAGCGACTGAAATGAAGATCTCTGGCTTACTTTTCGTACTCAGTCGGTTATACCCGGACCCCCAGGTTTGAACACTGGTCCAGTGGAACGCGTGTACGTAGTCAAAAAAAAACTTGTATTCTCTCCTTCTGGGTATTTGTTCTGGCGGTCGTACTGCAGAATATTCAACTCACACCGGAGTGGCACTCACAAAATTATCTTGATTGGCGAAGAACTACGTGATGTTTCTTCTACGCCTGCAAACCTGGCGTATGGAGCCCACTCAGACTGTTACATAGTGGTAATTTGATAGCCAGACATTATGCGTTGCTACTGTCGACGTACGGACTTTTTATCCGTAGGTGTGCTTATCTTGTCTAGGGAACTTGCTATCAATAGGTCTGCTCTTACTGAGTTAGGCAGATCGCCCGTTTTGGTCAGGCTGTTGGGTTTAGGGAGATTTAGGTTAGGGTGTAGGTTAAGTTTAAGGATTGGGTTTGCGTTTTAAGGTCAGGTTTCAGCATTAGAGTTGGGTTTTAGGTTCCCCTTAGGATAACGGTTAAGGTTAGAGTTAGCTTTAAGGTTAGGGCTAAGGTTAGGGTCAGGGTTAAAGTTAGGTTCAAGGTTAGGGGAAGGGCTATGGCTAGGTTTTGGTTTAGCGTTGGGTTTTAGGACTTTGGTTACGTTTCGGTTTTGAGGCTTTTGTGTTAGACTTTACTGTTGCGCTCAGGAGTGGTTTTCATTGTTAAGATTAGGCTTTAAATTTCTGCCATTATTTCACCTACCTAAGCCATCCTAACACTTTTCCTGGTAACTTTGCTTTTTTCCATAAACTCCAGCATTCTTCTACCATCCCTTCCATTTACCCGGCCTATATAACCTCCTTTCCTACCATTTCCTTAGGACAGGGACCTGGCTGTTCCCCTTCCCATTCCTGGATGCCAACTACGATCTAACTCAGTATTCAATAAGTTCCGTCCATACCTCTACCAGTACAGTTCAGCAAACAAAATAAATGAGAGATAAGAACGATTGGGTAGGATCCCTGTTGGTAGCCCTCCCGGTTTATTGCTCTACACATTGCTTACTACAACATTCGCGTCTAGCACACACCTACTGCTTCGGTTTCTAACATACATGAGACCTTAGTGGCAATGAATTATTATTTTCGGAAAATCAGGAACGCCCGACAAAATCTGGAGCTGGGATGTATTCATTCCGCAGACCGTACTCAGTATCTACGTTCGTGTTTGCATCTTTCTTTCATTTTTCGTCATATTTAATTTTGGCTACGACTTTAGCAGGGGCATCAGGTCGGGGCATGCCCTATAAACGTCATTGACGCCTGCACACAAATGCCCCACCCGTATATCCCCCATTACCACCGGTCCAGTAAGATAGGGAGCCGGGCGATTTCATTACCGGGAGGACTACCAACAGGGACCCTACCAACGATTGCTTTACTGTGTTGCGTGATTAAATGAAAATACTGGGCACCTTTTCTAGCGGTCGTGCTCAAGAAAATTCAACTCACACCGGAATAACATCCACCGACTTATCTTAATTGCATAAAAAATGAGCCAGGTTTCCTCTAAGCCTGGAAACCTTGCGTATAGAGCCCACAGAGACAATTACGTAATGACGAACAATGCGTATTTCTCAACCCTGCGTGATTATGTGAAAATACTGCAGTTTTTAATTTTTCTATTGACCTTGTCGGCGATCTCATTGTGCCCATAAAACTGGTCTCCCTTCAACTGCCTACAAGGTTTTAGAACGAATTTTTAAGCAAAACGGTATTATTGTATCTCGTAACCTGTTTGTTGAGCGCAGTTCCAGCGTTCTCGAAATTCTCTGTGGTTGCCTAGATGAGTGACAAAATCGGTTTTTGATAATGCTTTTGGAAGAAACGCGTTGTGGACCTTGAGGTTTCATTCAAAACTCCTGTTTAAATTGCCTAGGCGATTCAAATTCCTTTTCTATTATAAAAATGCGGCAGCGGTAGGCTGAAGGCCCCTACGTATCACCGACTAGCTGCAGCCAACTGTCTCAAGGTAAAGGCGGTAATAGCCGTTTTACGGGTGGGGCATAAGGATGGTATGTGAAATGCCAAAAAAATAACGAAAGTAAATAAGCTACTTGATAATGTGTCTTAAAACATCCAGTACGTCTACATATAGCAACGGAAGCGAGGCAGGACATTTAAAAAGCTAAACAGTAATGTGCATTTAAGGAGTAAGTTAACCCCTAGCTAATAGCTAACGTCAATACGGGTGACGAGGGAAAAACAGGGCCTCAAATCATCGTGGGATGAGTGTATTCCGTAACTTCCAACATTCTCCACATTCTCTGTGGTTGCCTAGGTGAGTGCCTAGATTGGTTTTTGATTATGCCTTTGGAAAGAATCATTTTGGACTTCGAGATTCTATTCAAAGCTGCTGTTTAAACTGTATGTGACTGCATTTAACGCTTCATTTTTTTTTCTCCCACAATCTTATAAATGTCGTTTCTAAAACTACTCAGAATACTGCAAATTGTGGTGATTGCTGGAAGTGGCATCTGCGCGTCTGCAATTACAAGGGATTTAAATAAAACAAGTAGAAGACGAGGATAGAAATGCTCCTCGTGACGCGGGTGGCGTCACGATAAATCCCAGCGAGCTTATGATTGGAGCAAGGGTTAGAGTTAATGACAGGGTTGGAGGTGATGGAGGGGCGTTCTTGGCAGGGTTACGGGACATGTAGCCCCGCCAGCAGTCGCACAGTGGCTAGCAATATAGGCAGAATTAAATTACCTCCAAGAACAGACGAGATTGATTTGGTCACTTCTGGCTTATTAACCGTCATCAGTCAGCCATGCCCAAACCCCACTCTTCAAATCTCTGAGGCTCAAAGCTGGACTCCGGGGCCTGAGCGCCAGACTCCTAATCGGCAGAACGCGGGTTCGACCCTCTGGGGGGGGGGTGGGGGGCGGTGGCTGGCTGACGACGGCTCTTGGGTCAGAAATGATCATTCCAGTCTACCTTGTCTTTGTGGGGTTAGATCTTGGGTTTGTGACATGGTTAGGAAACAGAAATAGACACCTCTCCCAAAATTCAACATAGGGTTGCATTTATCACGGAAGGTTTCGATCTCCCCGTCCAACCGGCAAATTGCTCAAAGCCGAATAAATTGAACCCATCTCTATGGCCCATACCTCTGTCGGATTGGGTCGCTGTCTTCAAACCACCAGCGGTTTTGCAGATGGGCAGTGCTAAAAGTGACAGCTGATCTGACTTAGGCAATCGTAAGCGTAGGATGATCCCGTCGACGGCCAATATATAATGCATGAACAGACTTATAAATCAGGTGGTATAATTCACAAAACATAAATGAAATTTCGGTATCTATGACTTTGCTTAGAACGCATAACAGCGAACGCGAACAGTGAACTTCACTGCTGGATACGATGTGATCCCAGTAGTAGATACCTCTGTGTGAGATAGTTTACAGTAAGGCAGACTTTCGACGCGTCTACCTCTCTCTATATTAACACATCCACCTTGCGTTGGTGGTTAGAATAAGTCAAGGAGACCGGAGATGGACGATTGCAAAGCGACTGCCAGAGCTAACCATTCCGCCTACGCATGCAGCCGGGCGATTCGGGTGCCTCATAAATTAGGATGCTGCAAAGACCAGGCTAAGAAAGAGTTATTTTAGTCTGACTTTCAGTTTCAAATATAACCGAATTCCCTTGTCACCTGGCAGTCTTCCAGCTTACGACTGATAGTGTGCAGTAGTGAAATTGAAAATTGCAGCTATATACTATGATGATGAATGAGCAATTTGCCGAGAACATGGTTTCTCACCCCCTTCTTGGCCTCACGTTCTCCTCCCCTTCTCTGTGCTCCAATTGGCTATTCGAGCCTAAGAAACTAATAGCGATGAAAGGAAATTCTTCGACTACAGCGTTCCACACGTCCGCACGATAGTTTTTTACGAAATTACACAGGTTCTGCGCGAACAAATAAGTGGACCTTATGAGTCACCGAGGACTGTCGGGCATATCGAGTATGCACTGATCTGTAGATCGTTGAAAGTGTATTTTGATGCATAGCAAGAATATCATTGTGTCAAGTCAACCGGTCTCATTTTTACTTTAGACGTCTTGTAGTACCTGCCCGTTATTTTCGGGGCGTGGACTGTTTTTAAGGCGAATTCTGTTGTTATTTTTTTAAAATGTTCTTTCGGCAACAGCCACTTTTTTACGGGTGGTTTCCACATTTTTCTGGAAAAACCACTTTGTTTAAGTGAGACAACGTTCGCTAAACTTTAAGTTACGGATATGCAGAGGGACAAATTCGATAGCAACTTTAATGACGTAGAAAATATTAGGCAATGTAGAATTCGGATTTTTCATTCAAATCAGTGCCTGTAAAAGCCCGTAAAATCCATTTCGTCTGACACATATATTTAAGTTCATTATTGCGATAGGAACAAATGTGCCGGTGTGTGCATAAAGTAGGTATTCGAAAAAATATCGTCTTCCTGATTTTTTTCTCAAAAAATTCATTAGATGTACAAATGGTTCCCCATGACCAGGAGTGGTTTATTGAAAACACATGGTAAGGGAATTCAGACTGACTCCAGATCTTTTTTGTCCTGTCTCCATTCAGGCCATTATCAAAGGGAACGCCTGTGTACTACAGATGAGGTTGCACTCAGCCCAAGAGTCGAAACGGTTTGCATTTCCCCCACAACCGCTGTAGGTGAACGGCTCACACATTCCTGTACGCGCATTGTAGCCGTATTGTGTGTAGAATTGATGACAAAATCCTTTCTCCAGAGGGCGATTGCAGAACTGATATTTCCCTAAAAGAAGCAATGAGTCGAGGAGCTTTGAAATGCATCCATGTATATGTATGTTGAATAACGAATATAGTATACTTTCACAAACACATATGCATGCAGAATATTCAAGCCTCTAGAAACTCATTTGGGCTACTGATCACCGAACAGTTAAACTGATGATTATCTATTGCCAGTTATTAAGGACAAAAATGGGTGAAAATTAGCTCATTTTGTGTAACGGTGATCGATATTAGCTACTAGGACATTTTTATCGCCTTGTATTTCAGCTAGTGAAGTTGATCATTTGTAGAACTCCAGTAAATTTGATTAACAATCTTTACGCCTGATTTCGTATCCCTTGTAAAAATTTTGACGGTGCGTTCCTTTGGCAAGACAATGATTTCCAAGGAAAATGCTGCCCTTAGTAAACCGGCTACAGAGCTGAATAAATTGTTAAAGGCGTTTCTGTCCGTAATAAAATTAGGTTGCATTTCGAGGCTGAAGTGGATCTATTCGAATAGCCTTTTTCCCATGATTTGTGCGTTAATTACGACTAGTATGCGTCAGGAATCCAACCGGTTAGCTTGACGATTTTACACCTTTGATGCTTTCTCGCGTTTTCGTTCCTCGTTAAGCTCGCAAAGGCAGCTCTTGGCGTCGTTTAGACTAGGTCGGCCGGACGATTGTACGTTGTGAACCTGTCTGCAGCCAATGGTTTTCCCAGACATTTCATCGAGAAAAGCAGACGTCGGGCGCACATAATCGGGAGAAATTTTTGATGTCTGATGAACTGCTGAGAAGCAACCCGAGGTCTGGTGGGCCATTCCTAACGTAAAAGGGGCCTCTGAGTCGGTCCCGCGACTGTTACAACCCACCAGAGTAGGAATAGCCCATCCACCCCAGGCAACAATTGGACGCAGTCTGGTACAACCTAAGAACCCAATGCCACCCTCTGAAACCTCAACAGTCATCTACAAAATTAATTACAATGAGGGTGACTGTAACTGTATGGGGGAAATTGGGCGGAAAATGCAAACTCGCCTACTAGAACACTAATAGGCCCCTCGGAGGCTAGACCCTAACTCTTAATTAACAACACACGTTGGAGAAACAGGGCATACTTTTGACCACCAGAAGGCTGCCGTCTTAAGCTGAGGCAACACAAAAGCAGAGCGGCTAACGCTCGAGGCGTGGTTCTCCGATGCCCACTCTATCAACAGGCATGTGGACCTTCCTGCAGCTTACGAAGTCCTACGTTATCACAATCGTAGAGCTCAGGGCCAAACAACCACACCAGACTTAAGAAGGCCTTACGGAGATAGCCTGACGGTGAGTTTACTCGGTGAGGAAGGACAAGAACCGCCAGACCGACCGCCCGACAATGGTTCAATCAGTTCCCCCCTACGGAGTGGTGACTCACAAAGCACGCAGGCAAAACGCCCGTCAACCATCTCCCAAGAAGCCGAGGCAGCAAGAGGAATGAAAAATTGATCAGCATGAGTCCGGCCAACATAACATTCCATTTTAAATTTCTGATCGATTAAGTGCATTTTACGCTTTGACAATGGAGAGCCGACCAAGCTCTTTGAAACGTCAGCATTTAAATAAACCTGTTACGGAGAGCCCATCTCATTCTTCTTCAAACCTACAATGCGTTCTTGTCATGCACACGTAAATGGGCTCACACGCCCTCACTTCCGCTCGCTCGCTCACTCAGTAGTTCATCAGACACCGAAAATGTCTCCCAATTCTTTCCTCCTACCGGTCTGCAGTAATGTACCCTCTGTAGACACAGATTCCACAAAGGAAACAGCACAGGAAAAAATGCATGAGACGTACTGCTTATCTTTTCTGTTGATAGCACGAACAGGCAGACAAACACTAGAGGCATACACATGCTGATGAAGGGAGTATGATCTGCTACACGTTGAACCACCCTGCTTAGTCGCTCATTTTATAGGCGTGTGCGCAGTCACGTGTCCCAGGCCAACAACGTATCTCATTGGCCAATTACGAAGGTTGTGACCACTCTGATTACGCTATGCTTTAATCGTAATGAGCACTACCAAACCCGTGTTTAAGCGCAAAGTATTAGATTCTGAGGTTGCAAACCGACCTCTGCGAAACTTTGCGCTTGATTAGTTCATACGCTGTGGCACGCCGACTTTTGATAGCCAAACAGACGTCGGTTTGACCGGGGATGAAATCAGCCATATATTATCTGGAAGTTAATTGCAAATGTTCTCCTTCTTATGTTCACCTAGTAGGGAATTAGGCCCTTTTCAAATTTTTGCTCGAAGGCAAGGAGTGTGATTCAAAGTATTCTGATCAGATGAATGCTCGGGACACTGGCATGACATGTTGTGCAGCTTACTATTCTCATATTTGTCGGCGTTCCTCATAGATTACGCAGCCTAATCCGTGTAAACTGAAATATTTTAGTGTATGAAGAGCCATCTTCATGAATTTGAAAAGGTACGGATGGCTTTTCTTCCGGAAAAAATGTGAATATAATTTAGTAACGTAGGGGAAAAGTGAAAATTGCAAGTCTGGAAACATACTCTCTAATCATCGAATTTTGAGCAGATGTACTTTCCTGCAACAAACCTTAGCAGAGGGGGTTTTAAGCATCCTTCTGGGAAATGTCACTTTATTTGAGTGATTATCGAAAAGCAATGAGAATGTATACAGGAAACAAAGGATGTTTTGTCTGTGTGTAAATTTCCCAGTTAACGCGAAAGTCCCCCCATTAAAAGCCAGTATGCTGCAATATGAAATCAGTTTTGGACTATACTCTTTGATAGGTAGATTTCCAATTTTAGCTGAAATGTATCATGATATGAGGACTCTGTCCGCTTCAGAAACTTTTGCCAGTAGACACTGACGGGAAGGAGTATAAGGGACGGAGTTATAAGTAAATGACCAGAAAGGAGAAGGAACTAGTGCTGGTAGTGTTGTGGTGGTGGTGGTGGTGGTG